>OZ026604.1:28296617-28306617 GCA_964020085.1 Micromussa lordhowensis | reverse complement strand
TCCAGCCAATCTAATGGTGAGTTAAGACAATATAGGAACCATGTCTGTTCCAAGCAGGACCCTCTTTCCCACTTTAAAGGGTTGAAAATGACAGAAAGAGACTGGACCCAAGAGAGTTTCTACTGTGTATTTCGTTGCTCTCGAAAAAGTTGGACCCAGTTTACGCCAACACCAAACAAATTTAGTACACCTTTTTCTCTTTACTCGGATCGGGTATTTTTTGTAAAGAATTTCATTGTTACTATTACCAACTAGCTGCTGTTGGAAATAGTAACATGTTTACTTACCAAAGAGGTCAACAGCCGAGGCACAGTGAAGCCAGTCCCCCCCCCCCCCCATAGGACAAAAACAAACAGTAGTAAAAGCGAAGAGAGAGGAAAACTCATTGTTCCTTTAGGTTTGTCAGGACATGCAGTCAAATCGCTAATTTGGAGAGCACAGCCAAGGATGTGAGATGCCTAGCACCAACAACTGGTTACTTATTGTAACATCATATCTTATTTATCTCTTGGGCGGTATATTTTCTCCAAATTAAAGTCAATATTTCCAATAGTGGTAAATTATTCATAGTATCTTTAATTATAACTCCTTATTATGCTGACCGTGAAACATAAACAATAACCGCCTATCACATTTGTAATACGGACAAGCATTACAATTGCTGGTTTTCAGTGTCACGCCATTCAAAATAGACCAAAATGAAAAATCAAAACCGTTTAATAGATTAAGTCCAGAATCTGGAAATAGAAAGAAGGTACATATGCAAAGACTCTCGCCAAGATTCAGATCACAGCAATTTTTCTCATGGAAGATATGCGAAGAAACGTTTTCCCCAAATTTATAGAGATTTGTATGGAGACGCCATGCTGGTGCCCATGTACATGGGCACCAACATGGCGGCCGGAAACCAGCAGAAACATCTGTCACTGAGTTTTGCTACGAAAGAGTGAATTTATCTCTCGAATAACTCAAAAACGTAACAATAGTACTTTATTCTAATACAAGAACTGTTCAGATAGCAGAATTCCCCGAAATAAGTCACCTTTTAAACCAACATAACAGCTCTCTCGCCCGTCATGTAAATGTCACGTCACGCAGAAGCTTAGAAATTCAAGGGTAGTCTATCACTAAACCAAGAACCCATTCGGAGTGACAATATGTATGAATGTTAGTTTTTAGCTGCTCTCATACAGCATGAAAGTAAAATTTCAGGAGGATCAATATTTCTGAAGTTTAAAATTTAGTGACGTCATGTGAAAACCAGCAATAAGCCTTAAGGCCATTTTAACGTTTTGGATGTATCATCCTCTCTTACATGTATCAAGCATATTTTGGGGGAGCTCTAGTAAAATTGCTTTGCTTCATTTTGTTTTGCATTTATTACAAGGAACTAACTATCAAAAAGGAATGTCTAGATAATAATAACAGCGCATTTTTGTTTGCTTTTAGGTATAATTATCTTGTTTACGTAATTTATGAGATACACGTAAAATAAATTTTCTTTCTCTTTCGTAGTTTGTATAAGATCCCACTTACATCGTGACAATAGCTCAACAGGATAGGATTTTTTTTCCCTTTTATACTAGTTTTATTCCTAGGATAGATCATCCTGAAAATAGTTACTCAAAGGATAGCAATCCACAGTGAATAGCTATAGGCTTTTAGCTTTAATTCAATAATCAGCAAGGGACATTATGGCGTCCGTTGGGGATCACTAAATTGATTGATTATACCTCTCCACGTACGCGTCCGTTTTTGAGCAAAGAACACATTTAACTTTCCAAATTGGAGAAAGCTGTAGGTTTTTTTTTTTCCACCTGTCTCTGATGGAAAATAACGAAGGATAACGGTACACAACGAAGCGGCAGCCAGCAAAACAACGGCGAAAAGTGACTTCTTCGTTTCTCTGAGGCGTTTTTAAACTTTACATCATTTTTATTATCTATGGTCTTTGATAATCTTAAACAGCTGAAAGGCGTGAACGATTTAAGAACGGAATGCTGGTTTAAACGCAAACAAAGCCGCAAAGTCAACTTCGTTACTTGAAAAGATATTTCATTCCATTGACAGTGTTCTGGCGGAATCCAAAATGGCTTACAACTGATGCCGGGCTAGTTTTTTAGCGAAATATATGTTGTAGTGCCTTACTGATTTTTTTCAAACAGTTTGAGAGTTTTTTTACAGCATGTCGAAATAACATCGACGAAATGTCTTTTTATTCATGGGAACGTTTTTGTAATTATTTTCTAGCCTCAATAGTAGATTTTGCTTGACAGTGTTTTGATGTGCCTTAATGTGGAAGTTTAGAGAACAGTCAGTTAGCTAAAAATGCTCCTGCTGAGTCCAAACTCACCATAACCCCGCGTTTCAGTGCAATAAAATAAATTCAAAGTACTGCATCTTGTTAAAACACTGGAAGATTAAGTGTACGGAATGGGTCAAATAACCTGGAAAGACTCGTCAGAAGGCAAGCTTGTTCCCAGGGTCTTCGTTCTCCAGCCTCACAAAGCTTCCGAGTTCGGGGAGAAGAAAGATCCTGGGAACCAGGCTTGTCTGAAGTGTGCTTAGACCAATTTCGATATATTAAAATTCAGCCTAACACAACAGACCTCAGCACGAGGCCCTGGGGAATAAACCCTACAAACTCTGTAGTTATTCCCACGAGCCTCGTAATGCGGGTCTATTGTTTTAGGCTGAATTTTAATATATCGAAATTGGTCTATTGGTGAAACTGAATCACATTATGGACACTTAGATCTTACCATCGCAATTATCAGAAAGGGAGCCGGTCAATTAGTCCTCGTTCAAGTCGTGCAACAGGTGAAACTGAATCACATTATGGACACGTAGAGTTTACCATCACAATTATCAGAAAGAGAACTCGCCATCTAGGACTCGTACAAGTCATGCAACAGGTGAAACTGAATCTCATTATGGGGACCTTGGAGTTTACCAGCACAATCATCAGATAGGGAGCTAGTCAACCACCACTCGTACAAGTGTGTGACAAGTGAAACTGTCAATATTCTTATCTCAATAAAGATATAAGGCAAACAAACAGTAAACCAATAATAGATCGTTTTCACTGTCACGCAATAAAAAAATAAATCGAACACTATCCAGTGGAAAAAGCTAAGAAATTGTGATGTTATAGAAGATAAAAAATAAGACACTTCTCCAAGTTTTAGCCCTGTGCGTTTCCCCAAACTTCAGATATTCGTCGAAATGTTTCGCAGAAATTTACAGCGCCCAGTATGAAAACGCCATGTTGGTGTACCTCCATGGTTGGTGTACCTCCATGGTACACCAATATGGCGGCCGGAAAATAGTGTAAACATCTGGGCCGGGTTGTTCGAAAGCCAGGATAAACAGTAAACCGTACGTAGTATTATTTTTTCTTGTATTAAAATGTTTTTCACTACTTATGTCTTGTGTAGTTTGAAATTATTCAAACTTAGAACTGAAGGGTAAACAATACAAACAGAAAAACTCACCAAAGAGTTGCAAATTCACAATCAAAATTCTCGCTAACCCTAGGTTAGCTTAACTGGGCTTTGAACAACTCGGCCCTGAAACTTACTTTGGCTTTCTAGGCGACTGATTATCAGTATTGAAAAATCAAGTATTTACATAAGCACTTTTCCTAATGCTCTAGCTTCTAACAGGGCTCAAAATCATGAGATAAGTATATATTTTTCAACAAATTTGATCGTAGCCTTGTGTCACGCACCACCATAACCTGGAAATTCAAAATGCTCTGGTTTCCAAACGAAGCACGCTATTGAGCTGTAAAGTTGTAAACAGATATAAATATGTCACCTCTTATACCTGACGAGGATGAAAACTTTGGTGGATCTTTAGTTTTAGATTTTAAAAAGTGATGATGTCACGTGAAAACGATCTATTGTAACACTTTCTCTCGCGTCTTTCCTGACGTCTCAAAGAAAACATCACGCAAGTTTTTAAAGATAGTATTGGCATCGTGCCAGCGATGTGAAGTGAAGTCGACGCAGCAACCAATACATTGACCAATTAAAGATCAAGGCGTTGTGATACCAAGATTGACATTGGTAAGACATTTAAAGCTAGATGTGGAAATGACAGTTTAATTCCACCTTCTGTTAGATCGACTTTCCGTTCAAATTATGCATAATGAACGAATGAAAATGATTTATTTCCGTAAGATATCTCGATTAAATGTGAGCAACCATCAGTTAAAATTGTTCTTCGCTCTCGCGAAAATAACCTAAGCCGTGAACCAAAAGTTGTGGGTTTCTTGCTTTGGAACAAATGCCTTTCACCAAACAAGCGATCTCTCAATGGAACTTGGGGGATTGCTTTTATAGAGACAAACCCTCAACATGCAAACCTTACACGAATTTCTTGAATTCTAATTCCTATTAAAAAACAGGGTGTGAGAAAAACAAAATAAGCAAATCGTTCCACATAAAGAATATTTTCCGAACTCACCTTCTACAAGCGTTGGATAACATGGATAAGGCATCATTGAAATCCACGACACCAGAACGAACAGCACAGAAGAGCCCATGTTTACACCGCACTGGATGGTTTTAGTTCTGTCGTCTAAAAGACAATTGTGTCACTTTGGTAAACAGAGCGTGCAATGTGTATCGTCGCGAATTGTATGTAAATTGTAGTAGTGCAGTTGTCGTGGTTGTAATATCTGTCGCAAAATGTAATAGCAGCAGCTGGGTTTTGTAATAACGCACCTATCGCAAGTTGTTGTAGTTTCTCCTGATAATTTGAGCTGTCGTAAAATATAATAACATTTCGACATCATAAGATAATATATAGTTTAATTCTTCTGATCTACCGAAAATATTAAAGGAAAGCTCGAGGGTGACATTAATTGTTGGGTATATTTTCCTTGGTACGATTATTTCGTTAGTTTATTTCTCGATCTGCAGGTTTTGTAAACTATGTTTTAAAAAGAGCCTCACGACTGCTTTCTTCGATGGACTCACATTTAGATAATTATCGCTTACAGCCTGAGCTTAGGCCGCCTGCGTTTGCACCAGTAGACTGGAGCAAATTACACAACAAAGAAACTTCCATAGCAACTAGCTTGATGCTATCTATAAACATGAATGCCATCTTGGAAAATTAAATATCTCCACAGAGCATCCTAGAAAAGTAAAGTCTCTCAACCAAGCTGTCCCGGTTTCCGTTTCATGAAGCGGCTGGGAGCATTTACCCCCTTCCCCCCTCCCCCTCCCTGGATTGGATGCTAGTCCAACTCAAGTTACTGGACACCGTCTAATTCAGATATTCTCCTGCACTATGAGAGTAACGAGTGTTGCCCCAAGAACACAACACAGTGTTTTAGTTTATTTAAATAGTAAGATTTTAGGATCCTATCAGTCAAGATCACATGACATCAGTCAATAGTTGATAGAGGGACTGGTAATGAAACTGGCAAAGTTCTTTGTTATATGTTTAGGGCTTGACCCTGCAGAAAACCTAGCAAATACAAAAGGTGGTTATGTGTGCTCATACAACTAACCAATAGAAGCATTGCGATTATGAAATTCATTCAGAGACTAGGACCTCCCAAAATAAATCTTAGCCTGTTTGTTTTGATGTTTACCGGGCTTCTTACCCATTTCCTATATTAACTTATCTTTGCTCTCCTGGTTGTAAATGAACTTGATAAAATCGAGTCCGTCAGTTTTTTTTAAGAATTGCAATTTCGGTGTTTCAGCGAAAGGTCTCGGTTCTAACAGTAGAAGTAGTTAGAATGTTGGCCACGACTGACTTGAATTTCAACTTTACTCGCTCGATCAACAATCTGAAATATTATAGGAAAATTCATTACCTGACTCGTGAATTCCGCGTTAAATTGCACTTGAATACCGATATCGTACGAATCGCGAAGAAAAAGACATTGTAGAAAAACTTTTTTGTAGTTGTTGTGTTACACTGTCGGACAGTTGTTACGTAGATGCGAAACAATATCACTTAGCCTCGTTTTCAACTCGCAATTCCACGCTAAATACCTCGCTTCGTAAACCAATCAGAATGCAAGATTTTATTCAATTATGCGATTCTAACTGTAACCTCCTTACTTTTGGCTCGTCACGTCCTCCTGCCGTTCGTTGGCGAGGAATGCGTGACAAACTGGCTGCAAGCTGAACCGACATAAAAGCAGCGACATGAGTTGAATACTGTTTCACGTGAGGTGACGGCGAGCACGGCGTGTTGCACGTTTCTAAATGATCAAAAGCAAACGATTTGGCGGAAAACTTCTTTTTATTGACAGCTGCTCACTATAAAGTTTCCAGCGTCAGCTACGATGTTGCTTAATATTCTGTTTACACCACCTAAAACCTACATATGGCTAAAAAATATTTAAGAATTGTAGTGAAGTGTGAAGTAATCGTTGTATAATAATTTAAGCCACAGTGCTAAAAATCTGCGACGCAAATTCTTCTTCATGGAGGACTGACTAACCCTAAACCCTCAGTGTTATGTAACTTGTAACTTGTAATACATGAAACCAGGGAAACGGCTGTCAATGAGTCAATTGAATTCCACTGGCAACGAACTATTTGACCGACACCTTACTAATGCCTGACAAATAACGCTCGACTCGTTTTTGGTTTGTTAAATGAATAATGTTACATCTTGCTCTAAATCTGACCTAATTAATAATTACCAGTATACGTTGTGCATAAAGCAACTCTTCTTCAACTTTTCTACAGTAATGTTATGGTCACTTGACCGTGACCAGCTGTTTTAAAACAGCATTCGTTTTGCTGATTTGTTCCGACGTTATAAGATCCTCCCCCTCCCCCACAGGAGTCAGGTTTATCATCTCCACTGCTTCCACCAGAGTACCCTCCGCCTCCGCCAGCGCCTCCTCCAGATCCAGGTGCACCAGCACCGCAACCAAATCCTCCCACAGCATTGTTAGTCCGGGCTCTTCCACCCACTCCTCCCTGAAGAAATCCATTACCTCCTTCTCCACCTACTGCTATTGTACCATTAAAATTCGTTCCACTTCTTCCACTGGAGTAAAACCCACCACCACCACCACCTAGAGGAAAAGACATATAGACTCTTTGCTGTATCTGTTATACCTTGAAAGGACGTTTTAGCACTATTATCTTCTTATTTCTTAACAACGTTCACTGGTTCACTGGTTCAAGGTAAAACTGATGTTGGCTAAGTTAAATTGATTACATAATGTTCTGTTACCTGCATAATCACCATCAGCAGTCTGTGCTCCATGTCCATTGCTGCCTCCTGACCATGACCTGTATCCAGGGTTCCCTGTTGTGCTGGTGTTGGCATCACATCCTACATGTCTTGAGGATACTCTATCTACGCCCCCTCCACCTGCAGCTATTATCAATGGCGTATTGCTTCCTCTCACTACAAATGTTGCGCCACCGCCCCCTGAACCATATCGCTCTTTGTTAATTCCTCCTTCTTGACCAATAAGAATATGAATTATTTCGCCTTTGTATAAGCTGAAAGTTCCGATCATTCTTGCACCTCTTCCTCGGAACTGAGCACTCTGATTTCCTGTATCGTATCCTCCCGCTGCTCCTACTGCTTCTATTCGATAATCACCAGTGTACGGCACAGTCCACAACTGAATACCGCTGGACAGTGTGACTTGACCGTCGTGATCCTGGCCTGTGTAGTTGCTACCAAGTGTTGTGGGACCATTTCTTCCACTCGCACCAAGACTTGTGAACACCGCACTGAAAGCTGGGAAATAAAAAGAACAAATTTATTATGCAAAGTTTTATATCTGCATGTCTTTGATTCGCTGCACAAATATTTGTATTTGATGGAAAGTAAGCTGCTTAACGCTGCTTTTCCTTACATTTGCAATCGTTGTTATTCACATTTAGTAAATAAGTTAATTGCCGTTGCAAGGTTGAGCAACAGTATTTCCTGATAAAATTAAAGGAATCGATAGGCACCTGAAAGTTGGAGGGAATTATACTAGTCTATACTTACTGTATGTTATCTCTTTTCAACAGAAACAAATACACTCGACATTTGACTTAAGGACGTTCTCGCGAAAATTTTCCAGTCGATATATATTTTTTAATTTTTACTGCAGTCAGATAAATGGGTTCACCGACTTCCTTTCAGAGATAAAGCGCGTAGAAAACTACCCTGATTTTAGAAAAAAATTGGCGCACGTAATTCAGCATGGTCTACAGGGGTTTATAGTTAAAAACATTGAAAGCGAGTCAACGGAGGCAAACGATTTTAGTCATATTTTGTAGAAATAGGTACGTTACGTAGAATAATTCTAAATGTTTAGATTTTAGTTTCAGTTTTTAGTTTCAGTTTCAGATCAACGAAGAGCAAAAAAAATGGAATTCGATGGTTTATTTGCAAAAAATTCAAACTTCTAATCGATAGACTTTTTCATTTATTCGCTAAACGTAGAACATCGGTAGAGAATATGATCCTTCAAAAGAAAATAGGGGTCACCGAACGTCCAAGATCGTTAAATCCAGGCAAAGCTATAGCAATGGCCATCTGCCCTATTGTTCATTTTATTGCTTAGCGCGCGCTTCGATGCATGATGTGGTGTTTGAATTTGTGTGCGCAGTAAGGATGCACAGAAACAATTAGCGTGGACGTCCTATCTAGGAATATTGACCACAAAATACACCAATAGAAATGTTTTACGTGATGGGATCTGTGCGAAGCCTCTGATTTATGCCCCAAGGGCAATTTTAGACGACAACTTTAACTAAATCTGCTCTTTAAGTCTGAACTTAGGCATTTTCCTGAACTGACGGAAATAAAAGAGACCGCAGGGGAGTTAAGACAAGCGGGAGATGATAGTAGCGGGGGAGGGATAGTTGAGGGTAGCATTTGTTTCTTCTCGGAAATGAGTCACTAAAAACTGACAGCAGGTTGCTTTTCCACGTTCCAATTTGTACATCATTATTCAAGACGAAGCAGAGTTCATGGTCTGAACGTGACATAACAGATCATTTAAAATATTTAGGTTACCAATGGAGCTGTTCCCATTTCCTTGGACACAGTCCTTGCAACTGCAGTTGAAGGAGCCTTCAGTGTTATTGCAGATCTCGTGGACTCTGCAATTGTCTATTTTGATGGCACACTCGTCGATATCTATGTTATAAACGAGAGAAGACGTTGCCTGAACGTAAAGGCTTTAATCACCAAATCTCTGACTAACATGGCGGCCAACTACAACCTTAGAATTGCAGGCTCATGTATATAATTAAGTCTATTCACACTTCATGTACAATACAACGAATTATGCAACACTTCATATACAACAAAACGAATTATATGTCCTGCAACACACGCAGTGTTCAAGTTTCTCAATTAGCTGTCAATCACACCACAATCTAAAAATAGATAATGAACTGTAGCTAAGAAGGTTATATTTGAACTTCATTGTATGCTATATTTTATTTTCATCAAAGTTACCATCATTTAACAACAAAGCGTACTCACTAATAGGTGATAAAAAAGTTCATATTTACCAGTACAATTGATGCCATCTCCACTGAATCCATCCTTGCAGCTACAGTTGAAGGATCCCGCAGTGTTATTACAGATTGCATGGAGGCTGCAGTTGTCTGTTCTGATTGCACACTCGTCGATATCTAAACAAAGGCAATCAATTACTTGGCCAACTAGAAATAAGCACTGGACTGCAGATCCAGCCTCAGAGATCAGTTTAAACCAATACAGAAGTTCTAAGAGATGAGCGGCGTTTTTGTTAAGGTAGATCAGTGCAGACCGCTTTCACAAGAAACCGGCCTGAAACTAAATTCTCAAGTTTAATTTTTGCTATTCGGGTTTGTATGCGTGGTGCAAAGGAATCATGGAACTTATCCTGATAAGACAGTGTAGAGTTAATAAAGTTGACAGCAATTTAGCAAGGCAGTAATACAACTCGTAAGCTCTCTTAGCCTCACCTTTTTCACATTGTTCCCCCGTATAACCAGCTTGGCATTCACAGAGATAC
>OZ026604.1:28286617-28291617 GCA_964020085.1 Micromussa lordhowensis | reverse complement strand
GCTATCAAAAAGGAATCTAAAGGAACATAATAATTTTCACCCGTTTTTTTTTTCGCTGCCTCGAGTTATAATTCGTTTCATTCAACTATCAGGGAATTGTGGAAAAAACTAAAGCTTTCTTCATTTTACAAGATTAAATGTGTTCAAAAAAGTGCGAGAATTTTACAATGGTTAGCCTTACATACGTTTCGCCAAGGGACTCGGCAGAGACCTTTCAGCTAACTCGTCAAACATCGCGTTGGAAGTCTCGCTAACATCAAAATGATGGTGGCAATCTGGCCTTATATCACATAAGGATTCCCAATTCCGTAATGTGCCATTCCACTTGAAAAAAGGGTGAGAGTTTTACAATGGCTAGCCTTACATACGTATGTTTCGTCCCTGCCAAAGGACTCATTAGTGACCTTTCAGCTAACTATAACAACTACATCTTACAGCTGCTAAATGTGTTCTTTGACAAATAACTGATGTTTGGAAAGACAAATGATGATTATTGAATTAAAGCTTAAAGCCTATTCAATGTGGATCACTTTATACCTTTGAGGAAGTCTATCATGGTGATAGACTATCATAGAAAATGAAACTAGTATAAGTAAGACGTGAATTCAAATGAGTTTCGTAAAACCAAAACAATTGCCTACAAATTAGACTACTTAGCCAATCTCAAACCGTGGTAAAACCAAAATCCAAGTAATCGCCTGATTACTTTCGAAACTCAATTGAAAACCGCTCTAATTCGCAAGAAAAAAGTTACATATTTGAAACACGAGTGCAAATCTGAAACACAAAAGCAAATTTGTAACACGTGTGCAGAGCAGCGGAGGACCTCTGTGAAGTCTGTGCCAGGAGGCACAAGGAGGATTGGTAACAAGTAACATATATGGAATGACAGATCTTATCAAACTACAATGCAAGTATCTCATAATTTACATAAACAAAATGATTACACTCGAAAGCAATACAGTGACGTTTCTCTCTCTCTCTCTCTCTCTCTCTCTCTCTCCCTCCCTCCCTCCTACGGGGGGAGGTTCCTTCCTTTAACTGCAAAATGTGAGACTTTAGGGCTTTTTTCTCAAATGCTTAGTGTTTTAGCCATGATTTTAAATCGGTAATAGCACGTGAGGCCGTCCATGAATTCTATCTGTTATCATACTCGTGACTGAACAGATCGGACTCCCGTCCCCGTCCACGTCACTTCCGAGTCGCCATTTGCCTCTTTGCAAAACATTTCATATGAAAATGAGTTTGATTTGCATGAGAATGAGAGTGCATCTGAAACGAATTTTCATAAGAATGATTTCGCACAAGACTCGTTTTAACTCCCTGCCGGCAGGGCTTTGGGGACGAGAATGGTTTAAACACAGAGGCAAAAAGTCAACTCGGAACTATAACAACTAATTGTACTGTTACAAGACACCATAAAACAACAGCGATAAAAGGCCAGCAACTTTATTTCTTTCACTAACAAGTCCAATAGAGTTAACACTACTTCAGCAAAAAACACTTTCAAAAATTTACGCGTCTTTTCCTAGTACATAATACTATATTATTATTATTAGCTTTTTTCACACTTGATTTTATAACATATTATTTTAAACGTTAAGAGCCCGGCACACTGGGTCATTTATGTCACAGAATTTATTAACATTATAATTAAGAGCTGTTTAGTTTCATTGAATTGTTGTGCGGTCATGGCCAAGAAGCGGTCGCCTCTCGTCAGTACCTTCTAAGAAATGAGGTCTCATGGAAGATTCGTTGGCCAGTGTCATCGACCTAGACGACGGCGGTCCGACGTAACTTAGAAGCACAGGTAGAAAAATTAGTCCATGCAGTGCTCCAATCAATACGACTCCAAGATACATGCGAAAGTAGAAGACCTAAGCAATGAGAGGGTTAATATCAGGTTAGGTTAGCGTTTAGGCGTTTATTAACGGAGTACGTTCAGAATTGGCTGAGGAACTATCTGGCGGGGCGATGGGAGCCACTTTACGGGGTGCTGGCCCAGCGTAACTTAAAAGGACCGGCAGGAATAACAGCCCGTGGAGAGCACCTAAAACAACTATGCCAACATACATACGGAAGTAGAAAACCTGAAAAAATAAAACAAAAAAAGAACCTGGTATATTTTGGAGCTCAATTGTCGGGACAAAAAGACGCATGGAGATTGGCGGAGTATAATAACAGAACTACAAAAGAAACAAAGCTCTTGCGTGAAGGCATTATCTGCTTTGAAGTGTGTAGAGGGAAGCAAGCAGACGGAAGGAGGATCGAAAGGCTCGATCCCACCACTTCCTTTGTTTGCCGCGGTCAGGGATGCGAGGTCTGGAATTGAGAAATCTTCGGAAACCGTCGTACCTTGTTTTACATTCTCGACAAGCGACCGGAAGTTCTTTAAATATCAGTCCACCCAGATCACTTTTTTCGTTATAATTTGGTTTTATCAACTGGGTTGATAATGTGAATTGTCCACCGTAAAGAGATTCGGAAGCTGACGTTTCGAGCGTTAGCCCTTCGTCGGAGCGTTAGCCCTTCGTTGGATTCGCTCCGACGAAGGGCTAACGCTCGAAACGTCAGCTTCCGAATCTCTTTACGGTGGACAATTCACATTATCAACCCAGTTGATAAAACCAAATTATCTTGTAATACTCCCACTGACGCAGCACCACAGTTTCTTTAGAAACTTGCCCCCTTTATTCACTATTTTCGTTGTTTCCTGATCTCGCATCACGTGATCGCGTATGTAAAGAAAGGTAAGATACTAACTAGACGTGAGAGCCTAGATATCATCTGTGACATTAGAAAAAGATTAACTACCAGATATATGCACAAACATACCTGAAATATCTGAGACTTCGAGAAGTAAAGCACTAAGATTCCAGAAAACTTAGTTAACGTGATTCCGCTCAGCACCTAGGTAGAACATGAATAAACGTAGGAAATTTCAGACACCGAGTATCAACTGGACTAACTGACAATTTCACTAGGTCCTTTGAGGCAAGACATCTGCACTTCTTTTCAGGTAAAGAAAAAAATATAACTTGCAGTGAAAAAACAGAATTGAGAAAACAGGAGGGCCAGGTTTTAGTCATAATAATATTTCACATGAGTTGGGGTACATGTTACTCAAGAACTGATACTTTTCCTAGATGGAATGCTACATACACTACAGTCAGTCCAAGTAAGGGAGCCCCACTACATTCCTGTTGCCATGACAATTTGTTTGCAGTCATTTGCATGCAGAGGAGATAGACACTGTGAGAGTGGAGTGTCTTGCCTGATAATGCAAAACAGAAACCTGAACAGTGTTAAAAGGTGATCTGGAGTTCCATCAATTAACCTTCACACCACACCACCTGCTGTATACATATAGTGTTTTCCAATACTATCAAATAGATTCTACCCCCAAAACAGGTACTTTGATTCTACCGATTTGACAAACGGAGTGTTTTTTTGCATGAGTCGAAAAGAAGAGTTGTCACTCTGCAAATTGCACAAGTCAAAATTTCTCTTTCCAGATTTAATCTACTTGACAGTATTGAACAAGGACGTATACCGGTATGTACACATCCTCCACACAATCAAAGTATATCTTTATGTTCAGCAAATAGGAAGACAAGCACTACATCACAGACAGCAGACTTACAGAGCTGCCCATTTTCGCTAGAGCTTCTTTTGCTCGTTCTACTCTGGAGTCTTGTCTGTTCACAGTGAAAGCCCGCGCAATGTGTGAGCAAAATTCAACTGATATACCAATAGCCTGTAAAAAAAAGCACGAATTAAAAATAAAGTAAAGCAAGTGTCAAAAGAATCCTCAAACCCATCAAAAAGTTATAGAGTTTAAACAAAGGAAAATCAAAATACAATGGAAACTGTGTCTGTGCCAGTGTTGTGATATCATATCTGATCTTAATTAGCAAATTGATTACAATGTTACTTCTTATGTACTTTGTCATGTTCGTATAAATGGATCTTTATCAAACACTCCAGACAATGTTTGAGTTTCATAACATTTCCCAACAGCTTGATTTCAGTCACAAATATTACAACCACTCTCATGGTCATATAGATGTACCACATTTGCTTGATTATACTGCAGGTCCTAAATAAACAAGTTTGACTTTTACTTTGCTATTATGTCTATCGAAGGGTTAAAGGTTAAGTCTGAATACAAGCCAAGTGTCCCATCAGGCCAGTGGTTATGTCCAATTTCCGTAACATAAAGTGACTAGGAGTATTTCTACTCCCCCTAGGATGGGATGCTAGTCCATCACAGGGTGTCCAATGTGAAATGTTGTAATCTTACACCACAGAAAGCTGGTTTGAAAATTTGAACAACTCAAAAATGTACATAACAAACGCCTGTTCCTTGTGTTTCAAAATTTCTTTTGCCTTAAGCTTTACACATTGAATGTCAGAATTCTTGAACGTACCATGACAAGGTTAACCAGCGACACAGCATTGAGAGATATATCCCATATGTACATGAGACCCAGCAGATCGACAATAATAATAGCCACTGTAAAGGTCACGATAATAGCTATACTCAAGTTAAATCCCAGAAGAACAAAAGTAACAAGAAAGATGGCAGCTGAAACAACAAAGAAAACCGTGTCAGAAACTTCAAAGAAAGGTCCAGGAACTTTTTTGACCTTAAAGGGGCTACGTCACGGTATTTTGAGTTATTTCTACCGTCGACAAAATTTCCTCTAAATTCAAGGAAACCTGAAAATAATACTTTACAAAGATAGAAAAACACTGAAGAGATAATAATAAACCATAAAGGAACAAGGATGGGTAAGGTTGACACGGATTACAAACAAAAAAATTGAAAAATTTAGGCTAAATTTTTCAAACCGTTTAACTGTGACGCAGCTCCTTTAATAATACACATGAAAAAATTACTTGATTCTGATTGGCTGAGAGTAGTGCAGTTCAAGTGTAACACCAGTGCAAAAAGTGTAACACCAGTGCAAATTACACATCATAATTCTGGATAATGA
>OZ026604.1:28184117-28281617 GCA_964020085.1 Micromussa lordhowensis | reverse complement strand
TGTACTGTAAAATTTATATCAAGAATTAACCAGTGTGAGGGTCTCACAAAAAAGATAAAGGAAAAATCTTCTCCAGTACAGTAAGTTCCAAATTAATCTTGGTTAATAAGAGATGACTGTAATACATGACTGAAAATGTCTAGAAAAAACTTCAGTACCAGAGGCAACATCATTTTTTTTTGGCCTCGTCTTTGAGGCGAAAAAAGGAAGAGAGAGAGAACAGACAATGAGAAACTGACAATAATTCAAAAACTCCGAGAACTGTTTAAAATTGAAATTTAGTTTGGGTAATCAAATGGTGACGAGTGAAATTACAGTAGGATATTATTTCACATGCATTTTGTCAAAATTCCTATTATTTATTTTTTAATTCTTATGGATTATTTGAATTTTGACATTTGAAACACAAGTGAAATTATTTTTATGTCACCAGGCATGGGATACTATTTGATATCATGGATGACAAATAACACTTACATGTACAACTGTCGCCCATGAAATTACTCAGTTAATTATGCATTTTCTATATGTAGACCAATTTAAAAGAGTAGAATCACTAACCTGTTGCGTTACAAAATACAGGAGGAGAGACAGGCAAGGTTTTGTTGTAACAGATGACTTTAGGCACAGGTGTTGTTGAATTACCAACAGGTGGCTTGACTGTTGATTGGGAACATGTTTTATTCATCCTGTACTTCATGCGACAACAACTGTCTTGACCACTAGGCCCCAACCAGCTAAAGTAGTCGTCCAGCCAAGAGGATGCTGACATGGCTATCTTGGATCTAAATCATGGAGAACGGCAGGGTCGTTAGTGTTATCCGCTATAGGAGAATCTTTGCTGACGTCATTGTTTACATTTATCCTCATTAATATACGACTTTGTGCTGAGAAGGCATCACACGCTAGACACAAATTGAGTACAAACATTAAAAGAGCTTGGGAAACTTTGTAAATGGTTAAATTTTTTGGCTCTTTAGGTGTGATACAGTAAAAACAACCTGGATTTTAAGAAACTGTACTCAAGGAGAAATTGGCTTTAATGAAATGCAAAATTTCTGGTTGGAGGGTAGTAGCCATGATATGTTGACACGACATGTACGTAACATGTCACAACAAATATGTCCAATTTGAACTGAGCTTATGTAATAAGGTCAGTGAGTGTAAATTCCATCTTTGCCCTACACTGTATGTTAACTCCTCCATGGTCCCGTAGTTGATACAGGGATTGATTTAAGATTGAAATACAGGGCAGCTCAGATATACCCAAACCAAAATATACACATAATTTGCGTCAGCCGAATATGCGTATTCGCGTACATGTATGCATATGCAGGTACGCATGTGCACATATAAAGTACGCTGTATACACACATGCTTCATTAGTATTTATCAGCCAACGCATTGTTTATTCTTTTCTTAACAGGTCATTGTTGTTTTCAATGGAATAACAGCTTGCCACAGAGCGAGGTTTTTTGAATACCCTTATACAGTACATGTATATGCATAATGTGCCGTCAGAGTAGACTTAGCTCAAACTAACATTTGCAATTGGGTACTTAACAGAACGGACTACATATTTAATACAGGGGAGTTATTGCAGTATTTTGCCGTTGAATCAAAAATTTACTATTTACTAGAACCAGGGAAAGATGCCTCAACAATCCCATCTTCAACGAGCAAACACAAAGGATAACATTTTTTCAACATAAAGTAAACATGGTCCAAGCAAGCAACTTGCATATGTGCAGCAAAACATCGAACTTTTCTTTGATGAAAAAATAACCAAACATGAGCGACACACCATGGAAGCTTTGACAAATAATTCTTTCATCAAGAAAAGAGTATTTTACCATTTGAATGAATGATTTGTGTCGAATAGAACCGGAGATATCATTTTTTTACCAGGATCTTCAAAACACTTCAGACAATGAACCCAACATTTTCGCAGCAACTTGCCGACGTGTGTTAAAATAAGGAGTTCAAGCTCTTTCAATTTCCTTCCCATTTTTGGTAGCTTAAGATCAAGCAAGTGTTAATAAATGGTACTTTGGTGATGAATTTGCGAGGTGATCGAAAACTTGAAATTTGATAGCTTTCATTGACATTTTAACAATATGCAAATTTCAAAGTCTGGTGCTTTTTCATTCCCAGAATGTCCTTTGTTTGACCAACAATGCTTCATGTAAAGAAACTTAAGGGAATGCATAACAAAGAGACATACATGTATACCCACATATATACGCACACATGTGCATGTATTGACATACGCGTATCAAGAAAGCCCACTTACTCTTCAGGCAATAGTGAAGCAACATAGATTTGCTGTAGCAGCGAATTCGGGTCACACCCAGCTGAGGCGCAGATCATATTCTGTCCCTTGGGATGTTCATAATCATATCCATCATTTACTACAAAGTATACCGGAGGACCGACATGAAGGTAGTCTTTCATATCCTTGAACCAGTTCAGAAGGTAAGAGTCCTAAACAAATGGCAAAACAATGGTTGTAAGGGTGGGTAAAATGCAGAAAATAAGCAAGAATCTTCAGGGATCTCATTTGGAGGCAGTCATGACCCACTAAAAAGTCGGCTACTTCAATTTTTGAGCTACCTACTCTGCCTACTCTGCATAAGTTGTAAAGAGTAATTTAAGGAAAACACAGGTTTTTTGGAATGTGACTGAACCTTGCCCATCCTTGTTTCAGGGCAGTCAAGGCTGTAGCTAGAGAGGAAGCCATGGGGTATGGGTGTGGTGTACGTTTTCAGTAAAACTAGTGCAAAAAGTCTGTCTTTGTGATCCCTCGACATTATTGACATTTTCACCTTTTCCAAACCAGATATTAGTTGGAGGAAATATGTTCAAGAGAAGAGGCATTTCAGAGCTTCTCAATTTCAAAATTTTCTGGGGGAGCATGCCGCCAAGACTCCCTAGAGTCTTGTGCTTGCGGCATTCAAATCAGTGTGAGCCGTCTACTTTATGAAAATAGCCCTTTACTTCCTCAGTTGACAAGAACCCTGTGTACACATACATAAGTTCTAATAATTTAAATACATTGTATGTGGTATTGTATGATTAAAGTTCTTCTTTGTTTCAGGTACCTTGGGTAGTGCAAGCTCCTGATCGAGACCTACATCTATCTTTGGGATAACAGCAATACTTGCAAACAGCAATCCAGTGAAAAGGGCAATCTGTGTTGCAAACACTGTAAATCTTAGTATAAGGAACAAGAAGCCCTATAGGTTTCACAACCTTCAAAATGACATGTACAATTAGTACTTAGAAACTCCACAGCTGAAATTAAGCTCATCACCAAAAGAGGATTACAGGGAAGGTCCATTCAAGCTCAGTAGGAGACACAGCAAAAGGCTTTTACCAAGACTTTAAGCTACTGTACACTGTACATGTAAGAACAAGACAAGCAAAAAAGGCTTGACTTCAGAACGAGAGCTGTGAATTTAAAGAGCCCTGTAACATATTATAGCCCAGAGACTTTAAATACCATTGTCTTGTGTTTCGCCTTGCCTAAATGACATAAATACATGCAGCCCTAGGTAATCTACCCTGGAATCAACAGTCAAATTCAAATGAAAACTATAGCAGAGTAATACATGTAGTGCTTTTTAAGTTCTTTGAATGTTAACGCCAATATAACAATTATTTTCATCGATGTGAAAAATTACTCACCACCACTGGCCTAACGAAATTTGAAAGCAAAAATTCTGCAAAAAAGTTCTTCATAAAGGTATACACACAAGTCATTTGATCGCTTGGGGAGTTGTACTTTGGTAGCTTGATGCAACAAAAAACATCCAAGCGGTTGTTCTCTTGCCGTTTAGCATCCAGAGACAAAAGAGCCACAAAAGCTGTAATCTGTAGCAGGAAGTCAAAGAACACTGCTGCTGCTGCATACAAGGAGAATATTCGCACTGCAGGCATTGTAGACATTGCACCTATAAAATAATAACAGTATCGTCAAACAAAAGCAACAATAGCCTATTGAAACCTACAGTATGATGTCTTATTTCCCTTGATTGTGCATCACCTGAGGCGGTGAGCTTACTACAGTACCGCTCAGATATACGTTAACCAAAACATGCGCATAATACGCGTATAAATATTCGCGTATGTGCGTATAGGTATACGCGTATATGCATATGAGAATACACGTATGTGCGTATGAGTATACGCGTATATACCCATATACGCATATACGCGTATGTTCATTAGTATTTATGAGCGAGCTTATTGTCTTTCTACTGTCAGCGGGCTATTGTTCTAAAGAAAAGCTTGACAGCACTAAAAAGCTAAACGACTACAGTACGGGCAGCATGAAGACTTCTCCCGATACGCTGTTGCAAGTGTATATGAGTTAGATAGAAAGTATGTGCTTATCGATATAAACGGGTTATCCTCTTCGAACGGAACTTTCATGAGAAGAGGAGACGTTTTCATCACTTACCACACTACATCCGCCGCAACGGCTTTGGAATGATTGTGTTCAAAATAAATTTAAATACCGCTGCATCATATTTCAGCAGAATCGACAAAGAAACCCGCATGTGAAACTTCTCCCAAGTTTAGCGGCGAATATTTTGGACATTTGCGAATATAAATGCGAATAGTTTATTTCTTGTTTACATGCGAGAGTCATGACACTCGTCATTTGCGTGCTGCGTAATTCTGCGTATGTTTTGTCTAAACTAAATCTCAAGCTGTCCCAAGTATTTTAAATTATGTTTTCCACTTAAACTGTTTGCTCGTTAGAAAATGGTGAATTTGAGCGATTTGGTGGGTTTTGCTTTGACTCTTACTGCACGTTGTAAGGAGTCAAGCGTGGAACTGGAAGGCTCATTTTCGACCGCCCAGCGCCAAGCAGATTTTCACGCAGAAATTTGAATTGCCCGGCTTCCAAATCTAACACCAGATAAACTGAAAGGCTGATGCTTCTTCTCGTGGCATTCAATCGAAGATCCATTTAAAATCCAAGTGCTAACCGCCAAATAATTTTCCAGAAATACAGCTTTCGAAGCGACCAGCATCCACGGATTCGTGTGCTAAGAGCAACAGTCACACTGTTTTCTCCACGCTGATTGGATGCATTCCTTACCATCATCCAATCAACGTGAAGTAACAACGTGACTGCGGATGAGCTGTCAGAATGTCACAAACGCAAGTCGTTCGAATGCTAAGTTTATAGCAAGGAACATTCAAACATCTAAACAATTATCTGGTTAAAGAAAGAACATTTTACTGTTTGAATGAACGATTTGTGTCAAATATAACTGGAGATATAATTTTTTCGACAAGGTCTTCGCAAGGCTTTAGACCGATAAACATCTCGCAACTTGCCGATGCGAGGCGAAAAACAGACCGCCGACTGCGCTGAATTAGTGAAAACATCTTTCATGATACAAAATTGTATGGTTTTTATCTGTTCTCAAACATTCATCGAGGGAAGTTTGTTTATATGTCTTGTAAAGCTGTAGTCAATTGCCTACATCTATGGAGCGACTTTCCTAAAATTATTGCAGTTTTTCTCGGAACTTAAAATTTGATCGAATTTTCCGGAAGCGCTATACGTGAATATATGCTTAGTTAAATCGCCAGGTAATTCACACGTTTAAATGCTGAGTTTTAAGTAACATTTTTCTTTTCGTTCCGATTCATCAACAGCGAAAGATAAAGCAGATAAACTGCTGCTTCTCGTTATTCAGTAAATACATGAAGCGATGCGACGTGCGTGTTTTTAACATGATCTCCATTTGCTTTATGCAAATATTTTAATTTTCCGTTGTTGGATCATTGCTTTTTAGACTCTTTCTTTTTCACAACAATGAAACACAAAGAAAAGTTTTCGTCCTGAATAACAAAGACACATCATACGCACATGTATATGCGTATATGCGCGTATAACTATACGCGTATGTGCGTATAGGTATACGCGTATGTGCGTATAATTCTACGCGTATGTGCGTATAGTCATACGCGTATGTGCGTATAGTCATACGCGTATGTGCGTATAATACGCGTAGGCGCAGTTAACGTATATCTGAGTGGTACTGTACAGTGCAGAATTCTGGTTTCGCGTTTTATTAAAATGCAGGCGAAATTCGCTGCAAAATTCGCTACAGGTAGCTGATTTAGACAGGGCTTCTGGTATTTCCCGCGGTCAATTTACGGAATGCTGTGTTTTGTGAGGAACATTTTAGGGATTACTCCTTATACGTTCATCTCACATACAAAAATATTGATCGTTTTCAGAATGGATTGGTCCACAAATGATATTGCCTAAAAGCCTGCAAAACAAGTTCATGCTCGTTCTCACAAGATAACATATGAGCCATTTGGAGTTTCGAAGATAAGGCAACCAACATGCAATTTGATATAGAGAATACTCAACAAAGCAACTTGAATGTAGTAAATACATGTATCCAAGTGTAACTCTTGTGTGTTGAATAACCTGATTATTTTATTTGTTTTTATTGTGTTTGATAAGCTTACTTGTAACTTATGAATTGATTTTACGGTACAAAGCCTGAGTAAATGCTCTTACATCGTCTAGTTTAACCAACACTTTCCAGCAAAATTTGGCCAGAAAATTCCTGCGAAATCAGCTGGTTTCTACTGATCATTTCCCCAGGAATTTGTCTCTCAAAATTCCCGTGAAATCTACCGTTTTTTTCCATGAATTTGTCTCTGAAAATCATGACAGCTCTTTTGCCAAGTGGATAAATTACATTTTCCATTTTCAGTTTTTCTACTTTCAGTTTGAACAGTATGCTCTCCTTACATTCATAGCATAAACTTGTACTATGTTGCATACAGAAAATATACTGACATGCATGTTCTAAAATACATGTAGCTACTGCTAGTCATCACTGTGAGTTGTTTTTGTCACTGTTCACAGTAGACCAGTTCTAAGATGCAGGATCTACATTGTATGTAGACCAGTCAACAACTTTCTAGTACACTGTAGGTACAATGTCCATAATGCAAATTGTACTTTACTTACATGTAGTACTCATTTTTCAGAAGTCTATCAATCTGTACTGTGCCAGTGTTGGAAATTAGCACTTGCTCACTTGCCAATGCTGGTGTCGGGCAAGTACAAGTCATTGATCACTCGCCCATTTCTGCAAGAATATCTGTAAATGAGAACTTGCCAGTTCCTTTTTAACCTTTTTTATCTTCTGAGATACCCAAAGAATTTGCCAATAATACGCAACATTTTTTGGAGTGGAGGCATCTTTCTGGGGGAATGAAAGTTACCATGGGCGAGTGGATTTTGAGAGTCGCTCGCCTGAAAGGCAAGTGACACTCAAAATTTACATGTAGCTTCCAACACTGCCCTATCGAGGCACCTGAAGCAGGAAGATAATAATTTACTCACCCAGTGCAAAGGCAACAGACTCTGACAGAGAAGTCAAAAGCATACTTGGTGCTACTTCACCCAACACCCGTCCGATTTTGTGAGGGACATCCTCATCAATGTAATTGTCGTGACGCTGGTACGCCTGCACCAGAATGAAGATGTTGTCCACACCAACAGCCAAGACCAGGAATGGAACCACCTCAACGATAATGAGTGTTGCAGGCTCACCAATGTAGCTCCAAAAACCAAGCGATGCCACAACCGAGAATAACACAATCAGGATACCACTGACTCCCAAAGTAATTTTAGAGTCAATCTTTGAAAACAAAAGAAGAAAATGTCACAAACATGTTCTTTGACTAGTGTTAATCAAAGATTATGAGTGTGTTTGACACTGTCACTTTAATATACATGTATATACCTTAAATGATTTCACTAACTAACTTTCAATCTCTGTCTATTGCTAAAATCAACATTTTTCATCAACGACCGAGGTTTTACAGACAGATACATTGTATATTATAGTGTCAAAGTTCATGCCAATGAAGAGGTCCCCTGTATAAACTATGGTTTGTTGATATGTTGCGTGACGGGGCTAATTTCTGTAGACTCCCAAAAATATTAACTGGTCCTGTTGTTTGGGTAAAAACTGGGAATCACATTCCATATATGGAAATGACGACCTCGTTTGAGACAAGGCTTCATCAACACTTGCACAAAGCGATTACCATTGCGGCAAGTTTTGTGATCATTAAAGAAGTAATAAAACCTCTTAATGCTTTTGCAGTCAGGCTAATAGCGTACATGTAATTCAAACAACATGAAACACTCCAAGCCATTCTGCTATATAAAAGGTGCTGATGCCTGCATTTTCTCAAGTCGCGTATTGTTCATAAAGAATGTTAGTGATCCCCAATGTGTCTACATGAAATAGTGTTGTATTTAAAAGTTTAAAGACCAACAGAAATTGAAATAACTGTTAAAATAAACACTCCAGATTTGGTACAAAACAGATTATGCAATTTCTATGTTTTTTAACGATATTTTGTTATTCACTTTCATAGTTTTTTTTGACAAATGAAATTAACTTTCGGACAACCAAAATCTGAATTTTACTCGTCCAATGGACAAGTAGAATAAAAAAAAACGTTTTGCCCTGAAAGGTCATATTTCAATACATTATATCATGTACAGTTGTATTATATCATGCCAAGATGCAAAAAAAAAAAAAAACAGTGAAACTACATATATACAGTTTAGGATAGCAACGAATTCTTTACTTACCAAAATTCTGCTGCAACTCTTGAACTGTCCAAGAGCGACTGTGATGTACAAAAACATGATCATATAGCTGACAAAGATGGTGATGATGTCTGTGCTGCTCTCACGATCCAACTCATCCTGAATAGCACGTTCTGCTGAAAAACTGATGGTGAGATTTGCATTGGAGCTGTTCTGGACGTATTCTTTCATGTACTCCAGAAAGGCCTTTTCCCAAGCCATTGCCTTGTTGAGTTTGCTTTTGTCTTGGTGGTTGTTTACCAGAAAGGTAATGATCATAGTGGTAGCATTCTCATAAGCAGTGCCATTAAAGCCGCCTAATGCAATAGTTGGATTCACAGGGCCTCCATATGCACCGAGACATGGCATATTCAATTTGTCATCAGTGATGGACGTAGGAGAACTAAAAGAGAGAAGCTTAACATTTAATCCCCAAAACTTCAATTCTAAAAGAGATTGACATGGTTCATACAACTGTCATATCATTTTTTCCAAGGATTATAACAGGACTTTTGGAGGACTCAATATTCAAGGCTTCTTTCTCTTGGTTAATCTCAAGTTATTTCTTTTAGGTAGGGAAGGATACTCGAAGGCAGGACTGCCGACAGCATTGGTTACATGTACATCACTTTAAATATCTCTTGTAACTCTCATAGCATCAAAATCAACTTTTCAAGGACTGCTGGTAAAACAAATGATGCCTAAATATAAGGACAAAGCCTAAATATCACATTTTCAAGGACTCTTTAAGGATATGGCAATTTTTCAATCACTTTTCAAGGCTAGTGTACATGTACACCATGATCTAACTGCAGTGAATGTGTAGTGCATCCGTTATGTACAGGGACAGGTGCTGAAGTAACCTGTGTAATCAATCAGTATGAGAAATAATAATTCTGCTCAATAGGTTGGCAATCACAAGGTTTTTGCAAGTGGGTGTTTAACATTAGTGATAATACACAACAAAATGTATCAAAACAAAGCCATTACTTCAGTAATTATTTCCCACTTGGAGGTGAGAGAGTATACCTACCGGTATATATATTTATTATTCAACAAATTGTAACACTATCCAAATATGGTCATGATGCTCTTGATATCTGTCATCCGTAGGTAACAGATATCCGGCGGTATACATAGCTTCGTACGTGGGAAGAAAAAGTGAAGTGAGAAAATGTCAACAGAGAGATTTACAAGGATTTAGGCTGTTTTGTTATCAATTTGTTGAATAATAAAACAATTATCCTGCTCAATCTCGCAGAATATCGTCTGATTTTAGCCGACTCGGCCTACGGCCTCGTCACCTAAGTATCAGACGATATTCCGCGCGATTTTGCAGGATAATTGTTAAATATATGTAGCACTGGTACATGTACATTTACTAATGTTGCTATATCAGCTACACTGTAAAACAAAACTTACCTTGTACACCATAAGATGTGATCATGAAAATCGCCCTTACGAAAATCAAATTGCGCACGTGGATCGGAACAGTTGTAGCCCATACTGGTGATACATTTGTTAAGCTTGGTTTTACTGTTTTGGAAATACTGGAAGACACTTTGGATGGCACACTTGTTTTTCTGTGGTGCCAGTGGCTGAAAGCAGATGTCTTCCAGAGTGATATTGGAACCTTCGAAAGGAACCTTCATGTTGGTGATGTGATTCTGGAGGTCTAAAGCCTGTTAGACGAAGATATACAGTGCATCAATAAAAACATAGTAAATTTCTGTAGCTACACAAAATCACAGTTACAATCAAGCTCTGCATCTACACAAACGCAGTAGACATGAAGGTTACAATACAAAGGACAGGCATGCTTGTTGTACCTATTAGGGGTTATAAAGGCAGTTTTGCTATCTCTCATCCTCTAAAGGTCCACAGTGAGAGGTTTCGTGCTACCTCTTAGGATATTGAGCTAAAAATTATGACAGGAGATGTGTTGTTTTAGAATTGCGAAAACTTGTGTAGGATCTTGGTACCTCTTAGGGGTTCTTTTCAAAGTTTCCTTTTAAATAGGATTACCTCCTACCCAGGTACATGTACAATACATTAGTCAACTCCAATCTTACACATTGGGGAAGCATCACTGCCATTGATATTTTCACAATATTAGAAATTTATATTATAGAAAGGTCTTAAAAAGAAGAAGCATTGAAAAGAAAGTTGTTCGATCTTTCTGACATCTGGAACAGCTGTGAACAAACAGATGTATGACAACACTTGTTTGTTTTATATAACAAAGAAACAAAAAAACAAATTGTCACTGACATCATCAGGATACAGTGTATATCTGTCCTCCAATAGATCATAACAACGAACCAATTAAAATGCTAGAATAGTAACTGGCAATACCTGGTTTAGTAAGTCCAAATGAAAGATTGGACCAAATGGAATATACTTGCTATCTCCATATCGCGTGTACCCAGCAGGTGTGGGGAAGGTCGAGCGGATGATAAGCTGCTCGGTGCGATAGAAAGGGCCAAACTTGGAATCAAAAATATCTTTTTGCTTGCGTGCCATGCTGTTGGGGGAAGACCACAGTTCCACAGGATCGGTAGTGACAGTGAATCGGACAAGTCCACATGCTAAAGCTCCTACCACTACAAGAGAGGCGCCCATGACAATAAATGGATGGCTGCTACAGTAAATACCCCACTTAGTAAACTGGCGACGAAGCAGAGCCTCCATCTTGGCACCCAGCCGTTCACACAGTCCAGGTGAAGAGTCTACCATGACAGGTAGAGATGAGCTTGTTACGGGGGGGTTGGGGCCAACACTGTACTTGAGGTTAGCCTGCGCATTATCAGGCACCAATGCATAACTTTTTTGCTTCTTTCTCATTGTGCATATAAGACTGATTGGAAAGAAAACCACCAGTAGTCCTATGTAGGCTACCAAAAGACTAAATGAGAGAAGGTCAAGTCCCATGATTTTGCGAGGTGTTGGTTGGGGTGGAAGAGTGGGGCGGGCAGGACAAGATGACACACAATCTTGGCAGCTGCAAATGCTTGCTGTCTTGTTGGTTTGGGGATCGATAAACGGCTTGTTGCATTTGAAAACAGTTATGTTCATCGGGGAGATGGTAGACTTTGGGGGCACCGATGGAGGGTAAAAGATGTTGAACGGCGCGAATCCATTCGCGGTATTTCCCATGTATCTCAGCAGCTTTTCTGCGGTACACTTCTCGGCTGTCGTCCCGCAAAGCAAATTCAGCACTTTCTCGTTATTCCCAGGAAAGGTAACGCCCTTGCAAGAGTCGAAGAGACCTTGCTTGAAGGTAGGAGAAACATAGTAGTTGATGTCCTGTATTGTGGCGTGACCAGTACTGTTATCGACGTTTTTGGGGTCCATGTACATGGACTGATCGCGGTTGCAAGTCAGCCAGCAGTATAACCTTCTCATGTTGTTCCAGCAGCCAGGACAACGAGTTGTCAGCTGGGACATGGTTTCTAAATTCGTGGACAAAGCATCCAGCTGTTTTTTCGAACAGCAAGTGTTTTGACCCCTTAATTCAGGACATAAGCTGTTCAGCACCTTCAAACCCTTGGGATCGGTAAAAGGTTTGGCAGGTCCGTTGTACAGACAGTTATGGGCTTTAGGTCCAGACGTACATTGACCATACCACACGCAATATCCCTTCTTGTGAATCATAGTTTCGTCCTAAAACCAGAACAGTACAGTAAAAGAAACAGTTAGATTCATCTCGAGAGTGCTCGTTCAAAACGAGGTTGTTGTACTTTGCGCCAAAGATAGGCTTAACTTAGGTTATTACGAAACAACAAATTACAAGATTTAGAAACTATTATTACGATCGTATCAAAAGTAGTGTATTAAACACGACCTAAGATTTTGGTTAGCATTATCGGCGCTACACGTACGATTATGCAATACAGGGTAGCTCACCTGATCAGCCAACACCGCCAAGAAGGTAACAGCCATAACAAGCACGATCGAACGAAGAAATGTTTCTGTCCCAACCATTTTCTCGAGTTTCTACAAAAATGCGACTTATCCGGTTGCTGCTAGACAATTTTTTTAAAATGTTTTTCCTTGTTTTCTGACAAATCCTTGAAGAATGCGACGAATAACCGACAGTCAAATCCAGATCAACAACAAGAAACTGGAGCAATGTAAAGCCAGCTATAAGCTCTGTGCATTGATCAATCGTGTGCAAATTCTCAACGCTGATTGGTCAACTGTCGTCGGACCATTCTGGTTCATTTCATCAGATGACGTAGCACAAGTCACGAGACTTGCTATTCGTCGCTGTTCAAAGGTCAAAGTGATTGCAGTAATAAAACAATTATAGAATCAGAAGAATACACCAGAAGAATCGGGTGCTGCAAATGATTATGGTTCAATCTTGTGATTAACAACTCTGTTCTCATAGCTGATGTTGCTTTTTTGCTTTTTAAAACTTTTCTGGGCGCAGGTGAAATAATTGAAATAAAAATGACGGATCAGAAATTTCAATTATTTTAAACTTGCTACATCAAACACCAGGTGTTGGTGCCCGCTTCTAAAATCGAAAGTTAGAGACCAAATTGCTCCTCGGCGAAATATATTCGCTACATCTGAAAGGCCAAAAAAATATGGTTATATGCGGGTCAAATTATTCAATCTAACATTTCAAATCTGCAATATCAGGAAAACTGTAGTTTGCTGTTTTTAAAATCCCATTTGTTCATTTCATGTGACTTATTGAGCTGACGCCCAGAAATGACCCTCTGCGCTTTGCTAGACAATGAGGGGAACAGGGGTGGGGGTGGGTTGGGAATGGACATCTCTATGTGCTTGTGGTCTATCGTGGCCTGCGTCGCAGTCAATCTATAGCTAAACTGCTGGGGATTTTGTGACACGTCCGGCTGCAACGCAGGCTAAGTCTATCAAAGCGGTCTTGAACGACAAAAGCAGCCGCGGTGTTATTAATGAACAGTTCTACTCTCGTTGCGTGATCTATGAACATGAACACGAACCGCCCGTGATTTACGAAGAATGCGTGACTATTGGGATCTTGCAAGAGTGACAGATGTATGGGGTCATGTATTTTGTACAAGTGAAGACCAGCGAAGGTGAATATAAGCGATCCATACAGAAATGCTGCCCACTCATCGAGAAGCACAGTTGTACTTAAGCTTGGCCCCGGAGGATTTGTTATGAACAGTTCTACTCTAGTTGCGTTATCTATGAACACAGCCCGATTTTACGAAGAATGCGTGACTATGAACAATGCGTGATTATCAAATATGCAAGATTAATTTTCTCTGTTTCTCTGTGGTCTTAAAAAATAGTTTAGCGATTGTGGTTTCCTGTATATGACAGCTCATGAATAGTTCGTTTTCCTGTATTTGACAGCTCGTGGATAGTTCGTTTTAGGACTAGAATTTCAGTTGCGATCAGTGTCAGTTTGCGAACATTAAACTGTATTTCATGCTTCATCGTATTAGTTCTTCCAAGCCACAGAGATCCACTCTTCAGAATCTACTATCAACTACAATAAAGATTAAAGAAATCTCTGATGGTTAGATACATCTGTCGCCTTCTACACCACGCGGTATTCACAATCACGTCCGAATCCGCCTGTTCTGCAGCCCGGGTTCTGCAGGTTCAGCTGCGACAGCTAGACTGCTGGCAGTGTGTTTTCTCTCGAAACAAGGCAGATATTATGAGACGAGACATTTCAGTTCGTATTCACGGAGAAACGCTTGTCGGCCTCTAAGAAGAAAGACAGGCTGCCAGCAGTGAAGTCGGCTCCTTTTGGGCCACTTTTCCGAATGTTCGCCTGCGAATAGGCTCCCGGTGAAGACGGAAAAAAATCAGCGAGCAAAAGCGACCCGGCTTCGTTCGCCGAATTCGTTTTTTCGTGCTCGCTGGGAGCCTGTTCGCAGGCTAAACATCTCCTGTCATATTTTCTTCTGCTCAATACCCTAAAAGCTCCAGCTGAGGACCCGTTTCGAGGACGAACACCCGACCTTATTTTAAAAAACCACCCGCGTCCTTTTAATATGGAAGCTCCGCCCCGGAATGGGAACCGCATTTTACGCCCACGCACGAACGCAACATTTTGATTGGTGAAAAATGACAGCGTTGTTACTTCACTAGGCTCGATTTCCACCGCTCTCTCGTGTCTGGTCTACCTTTCCCGAACAGCGGCTGGTAATCGAGCCTATTACTTCACTCGCCGACTCGTCTCTCGCGCTTTCGCTGCTCTTACTCTAGACTTCCATTTCGCAGTCGACTTGTGGCAAGTCTACTCTTACTCCTGTGACCTCCTATGCAGCTCCTTACTGTAGCTACTCGATGGCTAGGATGGTCGGAGCTCATCAAATCCTATTTTCATTGCCTCGTTTTCCATCTTATCCAGTTAGCATGAGCTTTTGCTACATAGCCGCGCGCGAACTTTGAAAATTGATAGAACATTAATGGTTTGAATGAAGGAATGAAAACTTTTATTAACTTGTCTTAGCTGTAGATTAGCTAATTGGGGACACTTAAGTCAATAGCTAAAACTAGTTTACAAAAATTAGTTTCCACATCGTGCAGTGAAACAAGGATAGTAATGAGAAAAACAAATGCTAATTGTTGTCATTTTCCCGTCCCCAGGACTCCGGACCGGGCGGATGCGAACATCGATGAACTACAGTGAAACCTGTATTAAGCGGACACCGTTGGGACCCTCACTAGTGTCCGCTTAATACAGGGTGTCCGCTCTAACCAGGTTCAGCAATAATACTTAATTATTAACCCTTTTGTAACACGGTGTAAGATCAAAGACTGCTCTTAGCATAATGTCTAGGCAGTCAATGCATCAATCTGGAATAATCTACTGAGCTTTAAAACGACATCGCTAAACAATGTAAGTGGTGTCTGATCTGAGCTTTTAGAAGTAAAAATTTCTTGAAGTGTCCGCTTATTGCAGGTTTTGTGCAACAAAATCAGTGGCTTAATGTTGGTGTCCGCGTCCGCTTAACAGAGGTGTCCGCTGAATGCAGGTTTATTTTACAGTAAATGTGGGAAGAAAGTTTAGGGACTAAAGCTGGTGTCCACTTAATAGAGGGTGTCCGCTTAATATGGGGTCCGCTTAATACAGGTTTCACTGTATCCGTCTACCCATGCGTTATGATCACACTCCGCGAGATGCCGGTATGTCCGTCACGCTCTTAATTTATGCTGGATATTTTCTGGAGTGGAGTAGTGGATGGTGAGGTTGGCATGGGAGCTGTCGTTGATATACACTTTCATGTATTCTACGAAGGATTTTTCCCAAGCCATTACTTCGGCCATCTTGCTTTGGTCTTGGTAGTTGTTTACCACAAAGGTAATAATTATGGTTGTAGCGTTTTTGTAGGCATTGCTCGTGAAGCCAGCTAATGCAATGTTCGGATCCACAGGCCCTCCAAATGCACCAAGGCAAGGTATTTGAAGTCTCTCATCAAATGGAGACGCCGGGTACCTGTGAAAAATCAAGGACCCACCAAGTGAGAGTAATTTTTACACCTAGCCTACTTTGCAGGTGATGTGCTCTCTCTAGCTCTCTTCTAGCCTTTTCCAGGCTCTCGGTCAGTGGGGACGATCGAAAAAGTGGGCGCGCGGGTGACAAATTGGGTCTGAGAGAGACAGTTCCGCCCTTTCCCTTTCTTTGCCAGACCGGCCCCACTCGTCACCCAACCGCTTTTTCGCGCGTCCCTGCAGGGGTATCGAATGGTCCCATTTAATAATACATTCAAAAGTGCTCGCAAAATTTGGCTTTTGCTCGAATTGCTCGCAAAAATTAGACGAGTGTTCGCTTGCTCGTGCTCGAAAAATTTTGAACTGCTCGCATGCTGGGATTTTCGTTAAAACTGACATTGGGGAAACGTGCACGCGCTATGAATATTTTTGGAAACAGGCTAACTTGTTTTGCTGACGTTTCATTGAAACTGGTGCGCGTAAGAATTCTTTGTTTCAGGCACTCGCAAAATCTAGAGACATGTTTGTTTCATTTCAGTGGCGGACCGGAGTATCTGAGAAGCAAAGCCGCGAGAGGCATGGAGAGTACTCTAGTTTTCGCCACTCGTAGAAATTCTCTCGTAGACTTTGCCCCTCGTGATAGCGGCAACATCAGCTGAGAAAATGCAATTGAATTGTGCGGGAAATCCGTTTACTTCTGTGCCTCATCCTTCCTAGGTAGCCAAATGTGGAACGCACAACGGACAAAAAAATTTTGGGCAGGTAGCTTGAATTGGGCTTTAAGAAAATTTCAATTAATAAACTATAGCTTCACTGTGCAACAGACGAAACCATGCAACCAAAACCTTTGTGATATCCGCTATTCTAACACAAGCAGGCCATTTCTTTTCCCTACTATACTGAAGAGTGAATATATTTTTGGATTTTTGTCTAAAGCAAGATACCTATTTTTCAAATTGAAGGGGTGAGTGCAAAACCATGCTAAGTGACTATTTGGCTGAAAAAAAAAATGTTCGCGAAAGGGCCTGAATTTTGGCATGTGGGTTTCGTTTCACCTGAGAAACATTGCTCTGAATTTTTTTTCGCTGGGTTGCTCTTCGTTGTCAAGATATTACGTATGCAAACAACCCTCAGTTTTCCAAGCGGTATCTTTTGGAGATCTATTGTTAAACGAAAAACAAAAGAAACCATTTGTTTCGCTAAAGGATGAACTCACTATAACGCAATCACTTCTCACCTCTGCTTCGTTAGCTCAAGTGGATAACGCGCCGAACGGAGATGATTCGAATTTGTTTTGTCGTGACACTCGAGGGTTCAATTCGAGGTCGGTGAAATCTTTTCTTTTTTGTTCTGTTTTTGTTCTTCTTTCAAAAACCTTCTTCGTGTCTTTGTAATTGATGACTTCGGTGGAAAAAGGGCGGAAGGTGTTTTACTCAAAATTTAACTTTGTCAGAAACGCTCCAAATTTCGCATGTAGTTTTGATTAGGTGCGTTAAAGAATGTTCTGTATGTTTTCTTGCTGAAGTTTGCTTAGTTTTCGAAATATTACGTATGCAAAAAAACTGTAGTTTGTGGTCACGTCAGCACGTGATCGCAAAGACGGTAATTTCACTTAAAATCAAGCAAAATATTGATCTTTTGCAACGCGCAACTTTAAAAAGTGTTCATTTCAGGTAGAAAAAGCGTTAAAACTTCGATTTCACGTTAACGTGCGGCCGCAAAGACGTTAATTTCACTCAAATTACCGCTTGAAACTAGGGTTAACGTTGAAGGTTAGGGTTACGGAACAAGGTTAGGGTTAGTGTTTGGGGTCCGCAGGATTATGGGTCGAGCTTAGGGTTAACGTTCAGGCCTAGGGTTATTGCTTAGGGTTAGGGTTAGTGCTCAGGATTAGGGTTGTTGCTTAGGGTTAGCGCTAGCGCTTTGGTTTAGGCGAGAGTTAAGGTCAGGACACGTTAGAGTTAGCGGTGTTAGGCCGCGGGAAACAATCTCGAATTGCACGAATCGATACCTAAATAAAGTCAATGAATAGTGGCTAGAGAGAGAGGTTGAACGTTTTGCAAATTGGTTGCGTCAGTGATTGAAATGTTTCTACGTGAAATTACTTTTTTGGTACAAAACTAATGCAGTGAAAATGGAATAAATAAATAAATAAAGAAAGAAATAAAATAAAAACTCAGCTCGTTTCGTGAAATGCTTATATCTGACAACACAGAAAGAGCAAGCCTTAAGCTAACACGCTGCTCGTGCAGAAAAAAAGCCCATGAAACATAAAATTTATCAGCAAAGGAAGGCTGAAATACAAAGCAAAACTCACATTTGAGCTGAAGTTTTCTTCTTGCTATAGTTAAACCTGCGATCAGGCGTTCTCTGTCTTTTTTCTTCGCGGCGGGATCGATTCTATTGCAATTCAAAGTACATCTGCTTGGAAAACCACGATACACACTCACGGAACGCTTGCTTGCGAATTTAACCGACCTGCGATTTCTCTTTGGCCGGGGGTCCCGTAAAAATGGCTGAGAAATTCGAAGGTCTTCGACTTTGCTGCCTGGCCTCTCTCGCCAGTTCCCTCCCGGCCGTGTCTGAGTCACGCATCACGCTAGCACACACGATACGTATACGTCTGAAAGATTATATAATAATAATGACTTTATTTATGTGTCTGTCAAAATCTAGCAGAGGGGATTCCACACTGCTAATAGGGGACACCTAACTATCTAAAATATGATCTAAAAATACAAAACGAATCAATAAGAAATTAAGACTAGAATCTACTAAGACTAGGATTGCTAATTTATAACCATTATTATGGGATATCCCAGGAATTTTTGCAGCGGAGGATGTTAAGGCCGCCCATTTCAAGAAAATATTAAGAGTCTAGAAAGCAGTTCTAATTTCCAATACTGACACATGCCGAAGTTTAGCAAATGAGCTTTAAGTCCGCGACGGACGCTTTGTTTTGGAAGAAGAATCCTTTCTAGACTCTACCACCTGGCTCACTTGTTCTTCAGTGGCTAAGTTAACGGCGGACTTTAGCCATCTCGGAACAAAAACACGCCTCGGTTCTTTGAGGCATGCTGGTGACTTTCATCGAGGATCAAAGGCTTAATGATGCCAAATCTCCTACCAGGTGGTCGCAAATATTCCTCAAATAAGCTTCGAATATCGGTGGAAATAACCAGCAAACACTGCTTAATTAACAGGTAAGCTCTGAATTTGTGTTATCAAAGTAATCGATGCTTTGCGCGCCAAAAGCCAACGTCACAATGGCAGCTAAAAAAAAAACATATCCAGATCCTTACCAGTCAAAACGGCAATTCAATTACAAAGACACGAAGAAGGGTTTTGAAAGAAGAAGAAAAACAGAACAAGAAAGAGAACATTTCACCGACCTCGAATTGAACCCTCGAGTGTCACGACAAAACAAATTCGAATCAGCTCCGTTCGGCGCGTTATCCACTTGAGCTAACGAACCAGCAGTGAAAAAAGATTGTGTTATAGTCACTTCATCCTTTAGCGAAACAAAAGGTTTCTTTTGTTTTTCGTTTAACAATAGATCTCCAAAAGATGCCGCTTGGAAAACTGAGGGTTGTTTGCATACGTAATATCTCGACAACGAAGAGCAACCCAGCGAAAAAAAATTCAGAGCAATGTTTCTCAGGTGAAACGAAACCCACATGCCAAAATTCAGGCCCTTTCGCGAACATTTTTTTTTCAGCCAAATAGTCACTTGGCATGGTTTTGCACTCACCCCTTCAATAGTCTCTCTCTGTGCGCATTGCAGACCTATAGTCTCTATAATAAAGCTCTCGGTACGCATTGCAGACCTATGGCAGAGACTATAAATTATTAATAATACCTTGGTCTGCGAGGATATTATTTTACAGGCCCACCATTACTGATGCACAAACTTACCGTGTACAAAATAACATATGGTAATGAAAATCGGCCATACGAAAGTCAAACTTTGCACGTGGATCAGAGCAGTTGTAGCCCATACTGGTGAAACATTTGTTCAGCCTGGTTTTGTTGTTTTGGAAATACTGAAAGATACTTGGAATGGCGCACTTTGTGTTCTGTGGAGCCAGTGGCTGAAAGCAGATGTCTTTGAGAGTGATGTTGGAGCCCTCAAAAGGAACTTTCATGTCGGTGATGTGATTCTGAAGGTCCAAAGCCTATGGGGACAAAATAAATGCACAAATTTATTTGAAATTATATCTAATTTTGTTAGCCCTTCGTCGGAGCGAATCGCTCCGACGAAGGCCGGCTAACGCTCGAGACTAAAAGGGCTAGCGCTCGAAACTAAAAATACTCCTCACCGACGCAGCACCACAGTTTCTTTAGAAACTTATCCCCCTTAAATTATATCTGAGATCTTCACTTGCCGGCGGCATAAAGTAATAGTCATTTAGTTTGTTCCTCTCGAAACTGAATATAAAAACACAGCGTAGACTTCGAAATGTAAATCTTAAAAATTGTCCGTCGTGGTTCACGTTCTCCTGACAACGCAGAATTTGCTCGTTTTCACGTAGTTGTTTTGCAGAGGACGACAAAGAAATGTACCAAGAATTATAACGCACGTGCTCAGCCATTGTTCTGCTCATCAAACCTTTTGCTTAGCGACGTTGCCGTCGCCGTTGCCCTTGTGGTATTTTTAAGCTCTGTCCACACTAATCCGTTTTCAAACGAAAACGGACCTGGTTTGCTCCGTTTTCAAAAAGATTTGCGTCCACACTTATCGTTTTCGTATCGTTTTCGTATCGAGGTTTCGTCGTATCGAGGTGATTTCCATATATTTTACTGTTACTGGGGCCAGGAAAATCGTTCGTTAAATCTACGTAATAATAAACGATAAAGGAATAACGATGGTTACGGATGGAGAAGATTAACCCGGATTACAAACGACGAACTGCTAAACTTTTCAAGATGTGCAAGATGTGCTCCTTTAATTTGGTATTCCGGCTCCAAAAGTGATTTTCGTAGTGGGTCTTCGGGTGTTCGGGTCTTCGGGTCTTCGATCTTCGTTTTCGGAACTACCCTCGCTGGTAAAAGCGAGTTATTTCCTTGTACCGAATAGTCTGGCGATAGGGGGCAAAATGTGACCTTCAGATTTAGGTTGACGGTGACGCTTAGAACAAATTAATTAATTAGACGGCTGGTTAAAACCCCGGCAATGGAAGAATTTCAAGTTCCATAATATGTCGTTTCGGAGCTTTCTATTCATGCGGCGAAGCTGCAGTCGAGCAAAGCAGCTGGATTTTAAAACGTATAGAGTGGATAAAATGAGCTTTGAACTGGTCGCAATTACGGAACCCGGTGTCACATAACAAGTGCTAGAAGAAATAACAACTCAAAAAGATTCCCAAGATCCGGAAAACCACGGTTCGTTCCCGGCAATAGCTGTATGCTATGTATTTAATGAGTTATGACTTCGAATTTTCTATCGCGTGTTAGGCGAGGAGAGTCATGAATATCACGCTAAGAAGTCTACTAGTCGTTCAATCTTCTTCACAGACAGTCCGAAAACAAGCGGCCACCATTTTGGTAACAACCACACTCTGCTAGATTACTAATTAACTACATACAACGGGATAGATGGTGAATGGCAATCGTGATGGAACGCTAGTAGATTTATGCTAAAGAGCTGTATACGAGAGCAATACTTCCATCTAGAAATAGATCTCTCTAGAGGTAATTACCTGAGTTAGCAACTCCAGATGAAAAATGGGACCGAAGGGAATCCACTTTCCGTCAAAATAGCGGACATATCCAGTAGGGCTGGGGTGTGTAGATGTGATAGTTAGCTGCTCTGTTCGAAACTTAGGGCCATAAGTTGGTCTGGCGGTGGGAGTGGTACTCAGACAGGATAGCGCACAGTCCTGGCAGCTGCAAGAGCTCGCTGTCTTGTTGGTTTGGGGATCGATAAACGGCTTGTTGCATTTGAAAACAGTTATGTCCATCCAGGTCAACTTGTCGACCAGCGATTCGGGGTAATAGATGTTGAACGGCGCGAATCCATTCGCGGTATTTCCCATGTATCTCAGCAGTTTTTCTGCGGTACACTTCTCGGCTGTCGTCCCGCAAAGTAAATTCAGCACTTTCTCGTTATTCCCAGGAAAGGTAACGTCCTTGCAAGAGTCGAAGAGACCTTGCTTGAAAGTAGGAGAAACATAGTAGTTGATGTCCAGTATTGTGGCATGACCAGTACTGTTATCGACGTCTTTGGGGTCCATGTACATGGACTGATCGCGGTTGCAAGTCAGCCAGCAGTATAACCTTCTCATGTTGTTCCAGCAGGCAGGACAACGAGCTGTCAGCTGGAAAATGATTTCTAAATTCTCGGACAAAGCGATCAGTTGTCTCGTAGAACAGCAAGTTTGTTGACCCCTTAATTCAGGACATAAGCTGTTCAGCAGCTTCAGACCCATGGGATCGGTCACAGGTTTAGCCGGTCCGTTGTACAGACAGTTCTTAGCTTTGTCTCCAGTCGTACATTGACCATACCACACGCAATATCCCTTCTTGTGAATTGGGACTTTGTCGCTTTTAACCTAAACGAGAATACATGTAGTGCAGTAAAATAAACAGTTATATTCATCTCTAGAGCTCGTTCAAGGCAATGTTGTTGTAGTACATGTAGTACATACCTAAAGGCCCGTAATACCCGGTAAACCCCAATTTTAAAAAACGAAACTTCAACTTATTGCTAAACAAAACAAATCACACTGCCTTCGCCCAGCACCGAGTACATAATATTAATATCATCACGATTACATCGGTTATGATATATATCGGAACTGGTGTATAGATAAGACGCGAACTAAGATGACCTACCGTATCTGCTCGTCCTACGAAGAGGAGAAACGCTCCACAAGTCAGGATTTTAATGATCAAGGTAAACCCACCCATTTTGTGTTCAGTTGAGAGGAAGGGATCGTCGAAAAAGGGCGCAGCCAAAGAGAGTACAAATCGGTCCAGTTAGCCAAGAAAACAGGAACTGAGAAAGCAACGTGATGTAAGCCAACTAAAAGCTTGATGAAGTGTTCAATCACGTGGAATTGACCGTCGTGATAGGCTGATTTGGAAACAGCCCATGCCTTTCATGATCAAGTTTCTTTCATGACGATATTACGGTCACGACCCCTTTACCGAAAAGCGGAAAAAAAACCACTGGCGCTACAAGAAAACGAAGGATTTGAGGTAAAAGCTGATCTCACTGTAATTGATTGTTTACTTGTTATCTTATGTCTGCATGTATGTTGTAATACTGATCGAGACATCATATACTTTTTTGATGTAATGCCTTTAGGACCGACACGTTTCCTCCCAAGAAGAGATGATGGTTCGTGCTGCGTCAATCCACTGTGTCAGCACTAATTAACACTTAATGACTGGTCCCGAGGGAACAGTGATTTTGTTTCCCGAGAATCTCGATCGGTTTCCCGAGACGAAGAGACCAGTCATAAAGTGATTTGTTATAAAGTAAAACAAATGGGTTAAACCGGTGGAAAACAAAAGCAGATTTTCAAAAACGCACTGAGATTCCAGCAACAATATCAGGCTCCCTTCAACTGCACGCTCTGATTACGTTCAACAGCGGTCAACATTTCGTGGGCTCGTGCGCGGGCTTCTTTCCCGAACAGGAGCTGGTAGTCGAGCATAGAACTTCCAAGATCCGAAAAGGGGACAGATTTGGATTATTTCAGAATACCCGGCCACTTCAGCCCATTTGATTCAAACGTTATCAACGTATTGCTCCTGTGGTACCGAAGTGAAGTAGTAAAAGTTTTGTTATAGCTCGTGTTGAGGCCACAAGTTTAAACATAGGCACGCAAGGCGTGCAAGAGGTATTTTTTAAGAAGTCTCGGAAATAGGAGCATTCATGGAGCTGTTTACAGTAATGATTTGGTTAATTTGAAAAGTCTTTTTGGTTGCGATGTACAGCAAGAGAGAAACTGGGAATTGATGATATACATGGTAAGATAACGAATTAGTACACGTTAAGCCTTAAATTTTTGACTAAACAAACTACAGTGATCTGACGCGTCTCCAGATTAATGTAGATTTTTTTTTTTTTGTATTTTATTTATTTATTTTCTTTTATGGGTATAGTACAAACAACATACAGATCGAAACATACGAACATTACAAAATTTACAACAATTACCTTAATTACAAACTACAAAGAAAAGAAGAGATGAAAATTAAAAAACTAGAATAAATAAATAGAAAACTACACTACACTACACTACACGGCTTACATAACTTATTCAACTTGAACTTAAAATACAAAGTAATACAGGGAGTATTAGAAAAACGAAGTTTGGATAACAGCTACTGTTGTATTAATGGGAGTAACGGCTCCCATTTGTTATCATGGAAATGGATTTTGTTGTTTCTTTTCGCGATAAAACGTTCGGTTTGAAACGTTTTTTAAAATTTAGATTAATGAAGATACCATCTTATTTTCTAACAGGCAATTTGATTCGTTCTTTGATACAATCCATACTGTGATTGGTGTGACACGCGCACATGCATAACTCCCCGCCACTCATCGATCTCACAGCCCTTTCAACCTCCAAGAGGAATTTTTGCTTAAAAAATACTCAAGTTAAGAAACTTTTCGCATTTTATACGAGTCGTAAGTTTACCGTTTTTACACAACACTACTTCACCGAAAATAGAAAGAAACAGGAAAAAAACTCTCTGATTCGTTGAAAGTCTGATTTAATTAAATTGCAACTTATATTTGACGTCACGCAGCCTTCAAGGAACATTTGAACAGTTCTCGTACTTTGCAACTAAAAATAGCAAGCATCTCGTGGGAAAAGGCGCTGACGATTTTTCAGCTCTAATTGAATTTACTCCCTTGTGAAAAACAAGTGTCAAATTACCCTTTGTAACTAAAAAATAAAAATATCTCGTTTTAGTATATACCACACAAGTGAATAGTACTTTTCGCGCCCGCTGATTGGCTAGCTCGGAGGTGATTAGCCAAGTACTATTCACCTCCGAGCAGCCGAAGAAAAACAAAGTGGCTTTTGTCGCTATATTTTAACTAATGAAGTTACTCTTTGGGCTGCTAGTTATTCAGCTTGTGTGGTATATACTAAAACAATTATTCACCTCAGTGTCGGTGAAAGTGGTGGATATTTACCTCGCGGCTTCGCGGCTCGGTAAATATCCACCACTATTCACCTCCACTTCGGTGAATAGTTGTTAAATATTTGCATGCAACAAGAACAAAACAATTGTTACCTACACTTACTATTGTAAACGTTAGAAACGGTCTCAGATTTTAAGTCTCGTCTCCTTTAAAACATGTTCTAAGAACTAGAAGTGTGACCTCTAATTGAATTTACTATTTGTCAAAAACAAATGAGAATCGTGTTACCTTTGTAACTAAAAATAAAAATATCCGATCATTTGCATACTAGACTCATCTCGTTCATAGCTTAAATGCTTGGCCTAACCCATAGAAAATGAAGAAGTAAGCCCAATATATAAATACTTCCTCCTCTTTTATAGAAGAAAAAATATGGGCGTTCTGGACTGTATCGGGATCAAATCTTCTCACATACCATTTACCTTAACAACAGGAAATTTGATTGGTGTTTAATAGTAGATCCAATCTGATTGGTGTGACATACATCTCTCACTGATCCACCCGTCCATAACACACCCGACGCGCCGACTGGGAGGTATTTTTTTTACAAAAAAATAACTCAAAAATTGATAATTTCTTCGCAGTTTCGCAGTTCGGCACTCCAGTAGCCTGCAAGCCCTGCATGCAGAACTGTCTTCTATTTCCGTTCCCTTTTTCCTTGTGATAATACGAGTTTACACGTGTTTATGCCACTGGCGCGAGCGACAAAGCCGCGAGATACACGCCGCACGCGAGTTTCGAAGCCGCGACTTCAATTAGCCTCCCACGCGTCTTTTGTAAACTAGTCCGTCTATAGCAGTTTATTGTTTTCGCTTTCTTTGCTGTATTTATGAGGACCACCTACACAATGGAAATGTTCTTTTATTCTAAAATTACATAATCGTTTTGCCAATATTTCTTCTTGATATTATTTTAACCTTAAATACTAATTTACCTGACATATAAATATCTCCCTCTTCCTTTCCAAACGTTCAAAACAGGAAGACGTGCCTTTGATAACCCATAAACTTGTGCGTATCAACAGGTCTTAGAAAAAAAAGAAATCTCCTTTCTACACTGTACTTGGGCCCCAAGTACAGTGTAGAAAGGAGATTACTTACAAACCCTACGGAAATACATGCACCTTGAAACTTCGACAGCCCGCGCGTCAGATACAAATTTTCCCTTTCGCACCTCCGGTAAAATTGTCGTTGTTCTGAGCGACATTCCCTTACCCCACCCCGAGAAGGGTGATATTGTTAACATCGGACCGTCAACGAAGATTTTGAATCTCGCGCTCGGAAATTTGCTAAGCGTCGGCTCTTTCAAACAAAAGAGCCTCAAAGCTGCAAACAATGGAAATTCCCATTAACGGTAGATAATAATCCAGTCCATTGTCCAGAAAGATTAAACATAATGTCTGATATGGTTAAACTGTTCCAACACCAAACTACATTACAACTATCGCCACAATGTTCTCAACGATCAAAAAGCAAAGATTACAACAAAAGTCAGCCAGATCGAAACGCCGAAAGAATTTGTACACATTTTCACGTTAGTTGTTGAATGTTTATCACAGAATACTAGCTATAAATGTAAGCCACAGTGAGCTCCGCTAGTCCACGGGCGCGGGAAAGTTAGGTCGAGTCGCTGCCAAACGTAGACGAGATAGAAGACCGTTAGTTTTTGTGATGTATAACAATACGTTTCAACCGAAAAAAAAAATGGTTTCCTAAGGTAGCCAAGTACCAAAGAAAGAGAGAGAAGGATGATTGAGTTTGGAGAGGGTTTGCACAACGAATTACGAGCAACGCAATCTGAAAAATGTTAGCCTAGATCAGGACAGGGGAAAGTTCCAACCAATCCTAACGTGTGCCAAGTCAACTGGTTAATCTATAAAAAAGAGTTGATTAGTTACGAAACGTATTACGAAGATTAACTTTAGGTAGTAAGTATCACGTTTACACTGAATTATTCTTCAAATACGCAGCTCAGAAACAAATAACCACTCGAATACGGCTAGCCTCCACCATTAAGGACACCTTCGAGAAAGTTTAAGGTGAGCATTTGCACTAGGAATTTCTTCAATTCTCAGCGAGATTGGGCCGAACGAAATGAAACTAGCAATGAATCTTCAAAACAAGCCACGTTCAAATTTGACGAGTGTGTGCGGCAGTCGCTGAGAACTATTTACAGTGCAAGAGAGCTTTAGCACAAATCAAGGTGAGGGTTTGAACTTGGTAAACTCGAACAGCGGAAACCAGAGGTGGAGTTAACGACGCATTCGGATATCTTGCAAGCGTTCACGGTACCAACGACCTGTAGCACTGAAACTCCTTAGCACAGAAATCAGACCTGAAATCGTGCCTATCGATCTTACATTGTAAAATTTAAGTTATCTTGTCTACTTTAATTTAAGTTAATCCTTTGCCACCAATTCAGTGATAACACATGTTCAATGTGGACCCGTCCATATCGCGGCTTGGAGCTCTGAAGCCTTCATGTCTGCTCAACGACTTGTCTTTACGACAAGTAAGCCACTTCAGAAAGTGAATTGTTTTGTAGGGGGTGGGGTGGGGTGGAGGATCACACAAACGTCCACGCTTCCAGTCCACTGCACAGGAAGTCTTCGCGCGAGGACAGCTGTACGTTGTTGTATGTAGTACAGGGATGACTTCTGCCATGATACAGGTCTTCATCCAGCCACAGACCGAAGTTTCCACTGACGAGAAGAAAAAAAGAAACACCATGATGTACATAGGAGGTGGTAGTGAGGACAGGTTGCAAAAACTACAAGATCCCAAGCAAGGGAGGATTCAGATTGCAGGAAGGGGCAAACGACTATCCTTGGGGGGGAGGGGGTGGGGTGAGGGGAGAGGAGAAGGCCGTGACATTGTGACTTCCACTACTTGAGGGTGAAAAACAAATTTCCTCCGGTATTTTTGAGGCAGGTCTAGGATGAGAGACGAGAAAAATAAGTCATCAGTATGGGCCTCTTCACACTGGCCAGCCCGTGGTGAGTTTTAGCCCGAGATTTATCACCGCAGAGAGAGCTAAAAAAGACTTTACACGAACTCTAGCTGTCAGTCTGCAATAGCCTGCGGGTAACTTCGAGCCTGACCCGGGTCAGCCTTTCTACCACTCAAAAAAGTGAAAACATAGGCTAGAAGACGACAAAAAACTCCACAAAGTTCTGTATAATGGAATGGCCCTAAGTAAAACGCAGGAAAAATCTCTCGTCTTTGATGTGCGTTTGCCTTTTTCAAGTCTTTACCAATACCGATTGATCAAGAAAACAAATTGATTAGTGTTCCTTGTTCTCTTACCCTCCACTGCCGATAGCCAAGCTGTCTTTCGACCCCTTGATAAAAAAGTTGTTGTCACCGGACCATCCGAACGACTGGAACAAAAAGAAAGTAGAAACATAATTTCACAATTGATATAATTGACTATCTAAAAGAGAGATCCTCCACCCTACCGCTATCTGGATTTGTTCTCGGTAGTCCCGAGTTCAACTCTTCGACCGCGTTGTGTAAATAGCTAACTGGTCAGCCTCCCACCAGTTGGGATTCTTGATAGTTTATGTTTATGTTTATTGGCAACAGTGCTAGATAAATTTGACACTTATTTTAATGTCGGACAAACAGACAGGCGGACAGACAGAAGGCGGACTTACCACTAAACAAAGCACCGGACAACTGACTGACTGATTAAATTACACATGGGTCACAAGGATAAACAGAAAGACACACAGACAGACATACCAACACCTGACCGACTGACCGGCAGCTAGAAATGGATGGATCGATCAACCAAACAAAAGAGGAAAGTTTACCCAAAGACCGACCGACTGAATGAACAAACATCTGGCAGCTGTCTAACTGACTAAATATCGAGCAGTGACCGGATTGACTAAACAAACAGAAATTACCAACAAAGATATACATGTACCCGTATGACATTGTGATCAAACTTGTACAGAAAGGATTCTCCCGTGCCATAAAACCCTTCACTAACTTTCAGTGGACAAGAGCAAAGGGCACCGAAGACCTGCAAGGCAACAAAAACAGTCGAGAGAATTTTGGCATTTTAGCAGCAGAGAAGACATTCAGTCCCAGTGAGATGAAATATAACAACTCTAAAGCATTTTAAAATACTTTACAATTAAGCTATCATCGCGTAATAGTTGACTCCCGCTGCGCCCTTGGGAACTATCACGCATAGAAATCGACAGCGAATAGTCATATTGTTTTAGGATAAATCTAGTCGTTCAAAACTTTATCTAAATTCTCTTCACAGACACTTTGAAAATGCAAACAAGCTGCTGCCAGTTCGTTAACAACCGCTCACTGCTACGCCACCCTACAACAGAATGGATAGTGATTGGTGTAGCCTAGCGCCATTCGTAGATTTATACTAAAATTCGATAGGTTTAATTATCTTTATTGAGGAGATCAATTTCACTGATAAGTGATTTACAAAAGAGCCCTCAAAAATTAAAATAACACAAAGAGGAAAATATAGACTAATGTATGAATAAAAATTAGACTAAAGGCTGAGACGGCGAACGTGTTTTCTATTTCTTTCAGAAAATATCGCGACGAAAAAAAGAAAAACTTGTTTACTTTGATTATCAAAATGTAAATTCTCTTTGCTCGCGCCACTATTATGTCAACAGCTTGTGCTAGTTCTGTCTTTCAATCGAGTTTTAGCACAAATGGACAGTATACTCGAAATAATATATCAAACACCCTAGACAGTGTTTGACCGGGATATCCAAACACCGAGAAGAGAGTTGAAAATATGACGCGCAGAGGAGTATTTTTGACGGAATTCGAGGTGTTTGGATAGCCGATGAAACACAGTCCAGAGTGTTTGATATATCTTCTCAATCGAAACAAAAACTATGGAGTAAACGGAGAAGTAAAACCGTCAAAATCTATGCTAATTAACACCGGGTATCTAAACCTCCAGGGAGGCGCGGTGGCCTCATGGTTAGTGCGCTCGACTCCGGAGCGAGCGGTCCGGGTTCGAGCCTTGGCCGGGGACAGTGTGTTGTGTTCTTGGGCAAGACACTTTACTCTCACAGTGCCTCTCTCCACCCAGGTGTATAAATGGGTACCTGCTATTTGTTGGGGAAACCTAACAAAATTGCGGGAGAGTGACCTGCGATGGACTAGCATCCCGTCCAGGGGAAGTAGAAATAATTCTAGCCGCTTCATGCTAGAGAAACCGGGATAAGCTCCAGCAGCTATGAGCCAGCCTTGGCTCCAAGGCTTCACTTTTCTAAACCTCCTGCGCGGTTGTTCTTTAATTTGACTGGATGAATTACTAATGAGTTTAAGAAGGTATTCCACCCAACCTTCCCACCATGCGCTGCACTGACTGTGTTGACCACTGTATTTTCTATGGCATGGTATAAAGCGATTATGTAACGCCCTCTTCTGGTACACTATGGAATATCTCACTTGTAACTTGCATTTTTTTGGTATACACACTCGCCCCAAGACGTGTGTGTACCGAGAAACTACAAGCGACTCGTGAGATATTCCATGGTATACCACTTGAATGCTATGTATTCAGGAAGATAGCCTGATTAACAACACGAAATTGTGTCTCAGTATGTGAAGTAACTGTCAAGTAATTGTATTAGTATCGTAATCAGTGAATAGTGTAAGTAGTTGTGTTAGTATCGTAAATAGTGTAAAGTAACTCTAAGTACTGTATCGTAGACTAGATGTATTAGTATCGAAAACAGTGTAAAGTACATGTATCTTTACAAGTATTGCAAGAAGTGTGAAGTAGCCGTGTTGTATTCTAAGTTGTGTAAGTGGACGTATTGTAATATTAGTTGAATAAGTATCAGTAATATACGTAGTGTAACCAGCTGTATTGTGTAAAAAGTTTATTGTGAAAAAAATAAAAAACCCTGCATTTTCTTGGTACAAACACTCGCACAAAGACATGTGTGTATACGGAAAAAATCCAAGTGACTCGTTCCATAACTAGTACGTGTTAGTTCTTACCTGGTGACCGTCATCCATAACCACCAGTAGCACGGGGGTGTCGTAAAACTCCATCTTCCTGTACAGTGTCTTGAGCGAGAAGCCATGTTGAAATGTACTGTACACCAGCACCCAACAGTGTCCAATAGTCCTCGAGGGAAGGTTGGTGTTTAACTGAATGATATAACAGGATGTCAGCTCAAGATATTACTTCTCCTTACTGATTCATAGAAATTTTCTAAGGCTACTTCAGAGAATTTGATGATTCGTCAAAACAATATTTCTTGTTAGTGGAACATTTATTTCGTTTCTGCATTTTTCTGAGGGGGGGGGGGGGGGGGGTTCAAAGTACATATATACATGTAAAGAAAACTGCATTATCAAAATATCCTATGTCACAGTTCCGTGCTTCGTAATCATGCTTTTATGCAGCCCTTAAGTGAGACTGGAGATGGCTTAGTAATTGTATAAATCCTTAACTGAACTTGCATTCATGCGGTTACCATACATAGTACAAACCTTGCTCCTTTTCAAATGTAAATTAGTATAAATTCACCGTAGTCTATTGTGAATCCGTGAATTTGATTGGCTATATTACCGTCGACTATCTGCTGATAGTCAACAGTTACGCATCAGTGCACATCGCGCGTCACGTTTGAACCTGATGTAACATAATAAAACAGTTCTTTTCTACGCGATACTTGACTTTTTTTTTCATTTTATGCAATGAGACTACGGTAAATTTATACTAAAACAATTAGACTACTCGCCCGAGTTTTCTACGAGCGATAGTCAACTCGGCTGCGCCTCGTTGACTATCTGCTCGTAGAAAACTCGGGCTCACAGTCTAATTGTTAATTATAACCTGTTGAGAGTGTTGCACGTATCATACCTAAGTACTAACAGATCTTTATCATCACAAGGTTAACTCAAACATCACTTTCACACAGGGGCTCGGTTATATCTTCACAGAACTACACAATGCAGTGTTTCAAATAAGCAGGTTATGAAAAAGAGATGTATGGGAGATACAACCATTGAGGATGTATAATGGTACATGTAAATTGTCTATTGCATTAAACTCTGTATGGCAAGCTCACACTGTATATATATACTCATATAGTATATACAATGTAAATGGTTACAAGCTTATAAAATCCTTGGGGATAGAGGGGAGGGATGCAGGGTAACCTAAGATGGACAAGTATCCAAGGCAAGGGGTATATGCAGTCAGAACCAACTTACTGTTCTCAGATGCTCTTCACTGAGGATTTCAGACCTGGTATCCATATCTGGTAGAAGGTCTTCAATAAAGTAAGGTGATGGCTTTGGACTACAACAGAAAGCAAAGCACTGTTAATGGAGGCCACTGTCATCAGGACAATATATATGGGTTACTGACTAAGCATCGGATAGTAGCCAATTCTTTCTTTGCATGTTTATGGAGGGAGGTGCAGTGGCCTTGCAGTTAGTGCACTTGTTTACGGATCAAGCAGTCCAGGTTTGAGCCTTGGCCGGGGACATGGTGGTGTGTTCTTGGGCAAGACACTTCACTCTCACAGCGCCTTTCTTCACACAGGTGTATAAATGGGTACTGGTGAATTTAATGCTGGGGGTAACCCTAAGGTAAGGTAAGGTAACTTTATTTAGAGTTGTAAACGAAGAAGTGGTTGCCAAGCCAGGGGCTTGTGACAAAAACGCACAACTATTTACAATACTATTTACAAATAGCACTACTACTAAGAATTACTATATTCACCAAGATAAACTCAGAATATAATACTCCCCCCCTGTGATGGACTAGCATCCCATCCAGGGCGGGGGGGGGGGGGGGTAGACATACTCCTAGTCCCTTCATGCTACTGACACCAGAGATACACTGTAAGCTCCTGCAGCCTGATGGGCCACTTGGGTCATACGCAGACTTTACCTTATGCACCAAGACAAAGTCCATGTCCATAAAGATGCGAAAAAAATGAAAGACTGAGGCCTACATCCAGCCATCTTGACAAAACAAGCTTGGTTTATAAAGGATTTATTATAATGCAAAAGAATCCTATTTTCTCGAGGGACAAACCGGGTAATCCTGATTGGGCAGGAAAGTGCCATCTTGCCCGCTCAGGTAGCCAATCGTAGCATACACGCACATTATTTGGTTTATCTTGCCCGCTCACTGAGCCAGCAGCCATATACATGTACATGTACTAGAGTGAGTTAAGGCAGTCACAAAAGTGATGGTCAGGATGAGCTACCTTGTCACTACTTTGGTAGCTTTTCCAGGTTTAGTTGTAGATCCACGAAAATCTTTCTTCACTTTGAGCATGTCACTGTCACTGAATGCTCTTGATATCTGTAAGGACAATAATTTCATTAGGGCCGGTTCGAACGTGGAACTTAACAGGTGGCAAGCATAATGTCGCCATTAGGTACACGTAAAGTTGGACGTCAGAATCAATTATGATCACCACAGTACTGTTGTATTTGGGTCACACTTGTTGTTCTTTTTAAAGTGCACCTAACCCCCAAATTTTTTTTCGGCCGAGATGAAACTTTGCAACATTCGCATAAAGAATTTGATAATATTATCAGTATCTGGTATTTTTAGGGGTTTTACAAATTGGCAGAAAGTAGCTGAAATTTGTTATCAATTGGTTCACGACCGAGCTAGCAGGGGCCTGGCTCTATTCTTGACTTGATATCACAGACTCATTTACTTGGAATTAACTCTTTGTGAACATGCATGCAAAACAGTTTCAAATCAAGAATAGACCCATTCCCCTCACCAGCTCGGTCGTGAACCAATTGAAAAAAAATTTCAGCAACTTTCTGCCAATTTTTAAAACCCTTAAAAGTACCAGGTGCTGATAATATTATCAAATTCTTTATGTAAATGCTGCAAAGTTTCATATCAGCCAAATAAAAAAAATGGGGTTAGGTGCACTTTAAACTATGAATAGAACAAGCAAAAGTTGGACATTGATTCAGACAAGGAACTCTACATGTCCCAAATCTAATGGCATTGCAAATAGATATGTTACTTGCCAGCTGGCTGTGACTGAGGTCACAGTTTTTCACTATACGGACTGACCCTAAGCTGGCAAGTAACATCGATTTTTTCCCTGCAGTACATTGGCTTACAAGTGGGTTTGTTTGTGCAAGTTTGTCACTGAATCGGCTTATGTGACACCGGTCTACAGAACCATTCATAAAAAATATGACGAGTAAACAAGCGAGTTACTCAAATACTAGACAAAGAAAGATGTATTAATTAAAAGAACAGATTTATTTTGAACTACTTTATGTTAGTTGCATTTAGTTCTCCAGTTAAGTTCTCCAAAAATTTTTTTTTTGGCGGTGTGAAATTTCATGAGAGTTTGAATTTTATACTACCAAAACAATTTCTGTCAGTCATTGCGAATCACTTGAAATCAGACTTTTCTACTGTAAATTAAGTAGCAGAAGGCGAGGAAAATAATTGTAAGTGTATTCCACAGAAATTCTCTTAAATACAGCACGGATCAGAGAGGTAAACTATACTGAAATTGACTCATTTTTTACTTAAAATTTTACGGCGAGAGAAACACAGGATTATGAGCCATTACAGTGCCGAGCTACAAACAGCCAAACAAACTCTCACAACTTCAAAACACCCAATTGAATTTACTTACAGTGACTTATTTGATTTATATATAAACTTATTTGATTAATCATTGATGGAAGGGTAACAAAGGCAAAAGACTGACAATACCGCTAACTTTAAGAAGTGAAATTTAGGCGCGGTCCGTAAATTGGGGTAAGAATGAGAAAATCTGGACTGCTAGAGGGCGTGCAATTAGCCAATCAGATTTGAGGATTTAGGATTCCATATTGCTGAGAAGCTGGAGAAAAAAATACATTAAGGATACTTGATATAAATAATATTTTAGGTCAGAGATTTTGTGCAGAATCAGCGATTAAATTTCTCATCATTAGGTTTGGCATCTGAATCAACTGTTTGAATTGACTCAAATGGACATTACAATTTGCACAAGTCTGACCTGTGAACCACGCCTAAAATAACTGGAGTTACAATGTATATGTACATGAGCTAATTACCTGTCACTGCTACTAATCGAAATAAATAAGTGGTTTACTGTCAACTAACCGACTGAAATGCACAACAGGCACATATATATATATCTGACACCAAGTACTTACTTTGGAATGTGAATGAGTTGGGGGACTATTGGAGTAAAATGTCTCCACTAGATGTAAGCCCTGTGGGTTGAAAACAGTACAAATTAGCATGCACGTGGGAAGTCTATGGAAATTTTGGGGGTCCTTACATGAACAGCTCAACATGCAAACTACATTGTAGTTGTGGGTGTTAAAATCAACAACGTTAACCTCTTCGTCTGCTGCACAACATCCTAGAGCAGTTATGTCCTCATCACTTTCTTCGTCTGTCGCATTGTGGATGTTGGGACACCACTGCTGAAAGAACCTGTAAACTTGTTCTGTCCTGTTATAATGAAAGAACCAGATCATTAAATAAATAAATAAATAAATAAATAAATAAATAAATAAGCAAAGGTACATGCCACACGAACATGCATTTATAACTACAGACACTGCGCTTCTGCTGCTGTTACTTTTAGTAGTTTTTAAGGTATTTCTAATGTATACATGTATGAACCCGTAGACAAGTACAGGTACATGTGCATATTATAGGTCGAGTAATTTATTTAAAATTCAGTTCAGCAATGTTAAAACGTGCAAGGAATCATTAGTTGATTTACAAGTTGTACATGTACCATTTTATTGCAGATATTCAATTGAGAGGAGCAACAGAATGCAAACTTTATCTTGCTACTATTTAAGTTCACTGTCTACTACTTAGTAACTACATCATAAAGTTCAAGCTTTTCCATCAGTTGCTATTGATGAGAACTCAGAATCACGCCAGTTTTAAATCTCTAGAAATACATGTAACAACAACATTACAATATGATATTGAAACATCGCCTGGAAAAATATTCATGGCGAAAGAACGCACATGGCCTCTTGTCTTGCGTGTTATCGACAGATCGGATTGAAATCCACTAATCACAGCCCGCTAGCATGACGTTAAGAAGGTCTGAAGGTCACACTAGTGGCTGTGATTGGTGGATTTCGATCCGATCTGTCGATAACAAGGAAGACTGACGGAAATTTTGGAAACGTTTCCGCAGGTGTCTTGTTTTCCAAAGTCGCGTATCAACGAAAATGGTGGTAATCTAGTTAAATCAAAGTTATTGTTTGTATAATTATCGTGGCCTGAAATAGTTAATCTCCCGCTGGCGACCAGCTGTGAAATCCTGGTCGCCAGTGCAAAATTTTTAGTCACATTGGCGACCAGGAAAGCACAATTTCCGACCCTGCATACTCAAGCATCTTTGGAGGGTTTAAGTCTATTTTGTGACAAAGATAAATATGACAAGCTACAAAGCAGAAAGGAACTCTCATAAACTTGTTATGAAGAGTTCTTGTATTAAGATTGAGTTAGAGTTTGGAAATATATTTTCTGTGGGGTAGAAACCAAGGAACGGGAGAAAAAATAAAGTGCAAGAACCGTACAAAACACTAAGCTGACTTATGTTTAAATAGCACCAGGTTCAGGAATCAACCTAGGCCACAGTAGCAGGAGGTGAGAACCACACAGCTTCACTGCCCCTGTACCACCCCTGTACCACTCTCTTACAACCCATGTACCACCCCTGTGTACTACACTTGCTCGCAAGCACCGTATGTACACGAAGCACGCACACACATACTGAAAATTATGCAACCAACCTTGATGGTGGAATAGCAAACCAGAACTCTCTCCGTTTCTGATCTCGATCATGAAGCTCTTCTCCTTGCTGCAGTATTATACCCGCGGCACTGTGATGACGAGACCAGTGTTTCTTACTGATTCTCAAGCACAGATAGAGAGGCTGGTGGTTTAAAGAGGCTGCAGGCTTTGGCATTATATGTGCATTGTCCTCGTCACTCTCACTACCATGCCGCTCTGGGATGAAAAGGATATAATTATAATAATCAACCACTCCAGCCACTCACCATAACGCGCCAATACATTGACTTACACTTTTCGGCAGGAGGGCAACAACAATGTAGTTTTCACAGGCGGGCAAAACTCTTTGAACTGAACTTCTCTATAAGAAATCAGGAAAAATCATCCTCACAGCTGGTCAATTTGCTGGGTGCCTGGCCCTCAATGAAACCCTGGCTTGTCTTCCCTTAATCCAGTCCTCATAATGTACCTTGGCTTAACAATAAAGTCAACAAGTAGAACTTACCATGTTTACCAGATGTTCCTTGCCCAAGCCAGTACTTCACATTACTACTCAGAGCAGAAAATAGCGAGGACGAGCTTGGGTGATCACGTCCAAACCCTTCAGAGTGTTCCTCAGGGTGAGCTGATTGATTTTCGTCACATTCAGTTTTTGCACTGTCACATGAAGCCAGCCTCAGGGCAGAACCATTGACCTGGTTGGTTTGCCTGTGATCCAAGTGTTCAGTGAGGTCTGTATCTTCAGCTTTACCATCATCTGCATGACTCAGAGAGCATCCAATGCCAGAATCTTCCGATATGGGCGAAACCGAATGAATATCTCTGCTCATGAGATTTTCTTGCATAAGCATGGGACTTCCTTTAGATTTGGCTATCTTTTCCCCCACATGTTTATCCTCGCACTCTGCTATTTGATCTATAATACTATTGAGCACTTCATGTATAACATGTTTTTTGTCTTCATCGTCCACTGCTGGAGAACTGTTTGCAGCATAACACATGCAACTCTGTGTCAAGCCAGGGGTCTGGCTTTCACTTTTCAAGTGTTTGACTTTATCCTCCTGCAAGGAGAGTGATGGTTCGGTAATCTCATTGAGATTAGTACAAACTTTACCACAACTTTTACACAAAGAAGGAGATGTTGTTTCTGTATCACTTGTACAGCTATTTTGACGACTCATTGTCTGTGCAGTCGCAGCATCTAAATAAAACCTGTAAAAGAACAGAATGAAACTATAACAAAGTAATTTGTAGGATGGTAACTGGAATAGTGTAGATGAGCATTGGACTGGACGATATAAATGAGCTAATTGTAAAAGATATCACTCAGGCATGCACAGTACATGAATTGATGTCCAACTCCTTTTTTAAGTGACATTAGACATGTGGATGAGAGGTTCCCGCTTGAAAGCCACTACACAACTACAAAACTAATTTACCAAACTGCAGAAACAAACCTCCTACAAGTCAGAACACCTTTAACAAAAAGATGGTTGCCAACAGAAAGAAAAACTTACATGTAGATGCTAGAGAGATGCAGCAATGCCTGTAAACCTGTGTTTACATGTAAATTAAATTCTGTGGCAAATTCATAATCATTTTCTTAAAATCTATTTTTACATGTCCATTCAGCTACATGTCAACTGTAAGTACAAAAAAAATGGGGGGCGGGGGTGGGCTCAGCCTACATTTACACTTAAAACAGTCTCCTCCCTAATGGTTACTTTGAAGGCATGTACAGCAAAAGACCAGCTCTCTTTACCTGCCGGGTTTTAAGGGATCGTGGATTGCCATTGCAGCTATGTCTGTATACATTGCAGCACTTGTGACTGATGTCATGAGTGTGGCTATGCTGTACGTGTCTTGGCCCCTGTCCATCACTAGTGGGTCAGACACGTTAGGCTTGAACATGACAGAGTGCGGTGTGATCAGTAAAACCCCATTTGCAATACCCTGTGAAAGACGTCAAAACAGCCATGTCACATGACCAAGTTGTTAACGATACATGGGTATATTATTATGTAACTTGTCCGAAAATAATCCTGCTTTATCCAAGCCAAGGTCAACAGCTTGTCAAAACAAAATTGTTATCACTGGGACCCCAGATGAGAAGATCCATCACAAGTAAAGGGGACGGTGTTTCAGAAATTTCATATGTTTCATACAAGCCCTGACCATTTTTAGTTCTATTTCAAACTGACGATGAACAAGGTTTATCTGAGACATTATACACTACAATCGGGGTTTTATCAAGGGCGGGGCACCAGGCAAATTGACAGGCTGCGAAGAGAAGTTTGCCTATACCTGGTTTGAACATCTAGAGGACAGTTTTTTCTTCTATTGAAGTTCAGTTCAAGTTCAGTTCCTGTGACAACTAGTTGCTCTCCTTCTGAAAACGTTAACAAAACCCATGTGTACATCATATTTGACAAGTTAAAGAGATTCAGGGGACCAAAAAGAATTTTGTTAAATGATATGGTTAATTAAAAAATACTGTTCACCTGGCCATCTGTGATATATTTGGCATAAATCTTGAGGTAATGTTCAGTCACTTCCTCTTCTTCTTCCTCCCACGAGACATCTTTAGTCAATTTGACAGTCTCGTGTTCACCATTGTGCATGTCCCCATTCTCCTGATGGAAATAAGTAGAACATTTGGTATTAGAGTCAAAAAATCTCCAGTCTCGAGTTTTGAGATTTGCAAGAGTTAAGTTTCATAATACAGTTAGGGTCACTAACTAAAAATTACTCTTACTTGTTCCTGTTTTGTTTCAGCCAGAGAATGTTTTAATATTGTTTTAATAATTATGTTCAACCCTTGTCTATTTTAATCCTGCATAAATAAATATAAAAGTTACAAAAAGTTAAGTTTAAAGTCTAATAGCAAAAAGTTACTGTGATGTACGTGTGGTTAAAGGAAACCTCCACTCTTAAAGTAAAAGGATGTTAACTTGTAGGAAATACTGTCTTATATCAAATTTCGGTTGAACAGCACAGCGATGAGGAATCAGTGTCAGAAAAACAGGGCTTGCCTATCACCTATAGATATTTGCTTTTGGGTTTCCTGCGCACCGCCATCTTGGATTACATGACGTCATGTGGTTGCCCAATTGTTTCACACAAAAGATGCTCTGCTTCCTAACAATAGCGGCAACCAAATGACGTCACAAAATCCAAGATGGCGATGCGCTGGAAATAGGCAATAACCTTAACTCAATTTTTGTTACTCTTGAATATTACATGTATTTTCACCTTGTCCAGAAAAATTTTCAAGAGATAGTCATTACTTCAAACATTTTAAAGCCAACTTGTTGTAAGAGTGGAGGTTCCCTTTAAACTGTTTAAACTGTACAGAATGCATGTCAAATACCTTGGTGAGCAAAGGTTGTGGAGGTTTTGTAACAGGTAGTGAGGAAGAGGACTCTTCTTCAGGGGCACTTGCTTCCAGCCTCTTGTCAGGTACAAAAAGTGTCTGAAAAGTAAAACAAAGAGTACACTGTAGTTAAAGGCACTATGTCAAAGAAAGAGAAAGTGTCTGAAAAGTAAAGAAAGTTATCAGAGTTGCTACATGTCTGGGAAGGTGCATATTGAAAAATTAAGCCTAAGCTTGTTGTTTTAATCCAAATTAGTAATGTTGAATTTAACGTACAGCTGTACTTTAAAGGAAATACCATAACCTTGTATGAGCAATTATTTTTTTTTTCTACAAAACTGGTTTACTCAGGCAGCATTTGGTTCATGGTTACCCTAACTACTTAATACATGGCACCTGCCCAGAAAAATTCTATCTGGAGAGAGGCACTGTTTGAGTTACATGTATGAATCTTGCACAAGAACAGAGCAAAATGACATCTGCCAGGGCTATCAGTTCATCTCCAGTAAATGTCCCTATTTGTTCTGACATTTAATTAAACCTACACTGTTAGTACAGTTATTTAACTGAATGTAAACAGTACTTAAGACTGAAAATATACAAAGAACACAAGACTGTTTAGTATCATGGAAGCAAAATCAAATTTAACTAATTTAGACTGGCATTTAACCCTTTCAGAGAAACTTTCTTGGAATTTCATGGCACATCAATCCCATTACATTTAGCTGATGATTTACTTGAATCCCACAACTTGTCTTCTAAAATGTGAAGTACAGTGGAATTCAGATTTTTCGAAACTCCAAGGGAAACAAAAATTGATTTAAAAAATCAGAGAGTTTGAGAAATCGGGGGTAAAATTGCAGTGTTCGACTGAGGGGAAACAACTTTTGGTTCGAGTTATCAGGAGGTTCGAAAAAATGAGGGTTTGAGAAATCGGGATTCCACTCTACTTGATACAAGTAAGGATAAATTACAGTGTAGATGTTAATCACGAAAATGTAAAAAAAAAATATGTGGAAAGCATTCCACTCAGCCAAAATACAAATATTAGAAACAAAAAACTACATGTAGCTTGTAATATTTATTATGGTATCCTGTATCTGAGATTGTCATGGTGTTACAAGAGCACCTGGTTTATTAACAAACTACTGGCAACAAGATTTGACTGAAGTTAATTAAAAGCAATCATGTGAAACTACGAGATAAGATCTTACAACTAAAGAAGGAAGCTAGCACTCTCTTTAAGTTCAAAAAAAGTTATTGTTCTACTGATGAAATATCAACATGATAACTAAATGAGAAAATTTGAAACATGGAAATGTTTCCATCACTGCACTTAAATCTCTCACAGTAATCTTAAACCCATCCTTTAAAGCTTACAAATGTGAGACAGGAATAGTGCAAATGATTTTAAACAACAATAGCCTTTTTATAATCTCTTCCCAATGACATACCCTTAAGCAAGCTTTCATGTAAATCCTTGGCCACATACACTCTACAATAATCATGACTCACAGAAAATTCTACAAGACATTTGATCAGACTAATTTGCATGTTGTTTTTTCAATGGATATCCCATAGTTTAACAAGTTGCCTGTGACTCTAATCAATTATTTATTGTAGCCACCATGTAACACCTGAAAGAAGCTAGAAAGTTTGACTCAAGAGCTATAAAATGCTAGGGTATCTATTTTACTGCACATTCTGTTTCATTTAGCTTTTATTACTCAACATTGATCAATGTCTTATTCTTCCCTACCAAAAAGAAGAAGAAAACTGCACAGAGTGTATGTGTACACAAAGTATACAACCTATACAGTGGATAAGCATTGACAAAACAGAGGAAAGTGATTTATCCTGTGAATACTATCCTGGGGCAGATCGAGAGGGGGGGGGGGGGGTTTCGGGCGGTTCGCTATTAAAACACGCTAACTTGGCCTCAGAATGAAGGAAATTTTATTTCCAAGGACATCAATTTTAAACAATTTCCTGGGGAGGATGCCCCCTAATTCCCCACAAGGGACCACCTTCGGAAGTCCGTATCTCAAGCCCCGGTCTCTAAAATCCTGTCTCCGACCCAGGCATCATGCAAACCTTTGTACAACTGGGACATTGAAGACAGAGTACATGTAGCTCCTTGAATAATCTGCGGTTTTAGACTTTGGATTATTTTGGGCACTTTCCACTGAACCAAAAATTCTGAAAATTTTGAAATAGGGAAAAAATGGTACACATATTTCCTAGGAAAGTTTTCCAGAAAATCTGGAAATTGTTGAATGCCTGAAAAGCAAACCATTCAATCGCAAAAACTGGAGAAAAGTACAATTGAACAGAAATTCCAGGCCAGAAATGTCTGACAATTTCTGTATGCCTCACAAGGTGGTCCTCCAGAAATTCTGGGAAATGCTGTTCCATTCATCACAGGAAATTTCCAGAAATTCAAACAGGAGTTTTTTTATCAAATGGAAAGCACCCTTAGAAAAATTGTTTTGAACCTGATAATCAAGAATCCTTGTATGTTATTAGGCAAATGCCACTTTACTGTCACGACGCCAGTAAAATATAGTTAATGGAACATGACGCGCGTATCTTTAGGTCTTTCATGGCGGCAAAGCTCTCAATAAAACTATTGTATAGTCAAGCTCCAAAGGTCGCCTAACTCTGAGACTCATTGTATGTTGGGTTTGAACATTATTGCTTTGTTACCTTAAACTTGAGTTGTTCTTTGTCTTTATTTAGTAGCCCGCACGTTAAATAAACATTCTGCTGCAGTTGGTGGGTTTTGGTTAAGGAACAATGACATTAAGCAGGTTTTTCTTGACAATTTGAGGTAAACAGAGCACATTATTTTTGTAGTAGCTGGCACTCGTAGCATTAGATTTCTGAACAAAAAAGGAAGCAAGGGAAAATAAAATTCAGGTTTTATCAGGCTTCACAAAAGTCAATAAAACCTGAAATTATTATTCCTCTCTTCAATAAATTCCTTTACCTGGCACCATAACTACTGCAAATCGTTGTGATTACTACCATGAGAACACATTTTTTTCAAGTGACGTACACATCATACAATATTACACGAGGCATAAACTGCTAGGTAAAGAAAGTCTTGTAGTTTGTTTATTCACATGATAAAAGTTGCAGATGTTCTCAAGATCTCAGCCAAATTTTCAATGTCTTCAGCATGACAAGGTAATGAAGAAATAAAAACTTTTTTCCTTTTTTTTTCAGAGATGTTTTTTTGTGTGCATTTACAGCATCTCAAAAAAAAGAGATATTTATATTGAGTAGCTGGTATAGCCAGAACTACTGGACAACAAGTTTTGCCATTTACCAGTTCTTGCAGAGAACACTGGGCAAGACACTGTAGAGGTGCACTCACAGTGCCTCTCCATCAATACTACAGTGTGTAGCTGTGTGGTTCCAGAAACTAATTAACAAATAAAGAAGCCTCGACTGTGCTCTGTTCTGTTGTAAAGCACGCAGGAAGCGGTAGAGCACGAAAGAAGTGTAGGGGAAAACACGAGACGTAGTCGAGTGTTTTTCCCTACTTCTTGAGTGCTCTGCCGCTTCCTAAGTGCTTTACAACAGAACAGAGCACAGTCGAGGCTTCTTTAATTGTTTTATGATAAAGAATCCAACAAATTCTCCACGCATTCGGCTCAATTTTCAAGCCAAACTTTAATTTTCCAAATGGGGAAAAGTGGCGTCAGCCGTTCTCTATTCTCTGATAAAGCACGCTAAAATAAGCCAATCACAGTCCTTGTTAGAACTGTTCAAAAACTTTGATTGGCTAACGAGACGACAGCTGTCAATCACAAACTGAATGTCTGCTAAGTTTCAGTATCGAGTTGGTATCCAGGAGAAGAACGATGCCTTTAAGTTCGTTTTTTAGTTTAATCCTTCAATAAGGATCTAAAGGTTTCTACTACAAAGGAATCCGGCTGCATTGTGGCTCATAAAAACATGCATCGTTTCAAATGGCAATTAAGAAACAAGGAGCTCAAAACTAGCGAATGCCGAGTTGTATTTGAAAGGAGCTGCAGAGGAGCGCAGTACAGTTGTTTAGTTGTTTACGCCGGGCTTGCAGCCGCTTGCAGCAAGATTGCACGAACTGGGGTCAAAGTTGGAAAGACTACACTGCTTTCACTAGTTCTACTCTGAGTAAAGGAGAATATCAGAGCCACTGATCACTCGTCGAGTGAGGGATGAGACGAAATTGTTGAGGTTCACTTCGCCAAGATGACCGGAGATCGCCAGTTTTTAGTAGCAAACGAGCGTTACTACACTGCATGTAAGTGTTGTTTGAACATTTTTACAAAAATAAAGCTTCTCATCGTAAACAGACAGCTCAGTTGGTGTTTTCTGTCGTTATTTTACTTCTTAAGTTTAATTTCTGCCTTCGTAATGTCTTTAATCGAAGCATTCGCTAGGTTGAGAATGAGAAGCTGTTTATTTCGTTGCGTGTTTTGTCGGAATCTAGCAAAACTTGTCATTTTAGTACAGTTTTAGCATGTCTGTTGTTAGCAATGGTCTAAGTGCAGCTATATTTACTGCAGACAGATGGCTCGTTTCCACTGCATTCGTGTCTGAGCCACAGGGGATGTTTAATTTGGGTCAAATTTGCCAAAATCTTGAAGCAAAAATTTGAAGAAGCCAGCTTACCGTCATCAACCCGTGCTCTGTTCTCTGATAAAGCACGCTGTTTCAGCCAATTAGAGCGCGCGTTATATGGAAACTTTATTATAACATCTCTTATAGCCCTTTGTCGTACCTCTAAACTCACGCATAGTGACAATAAGATTGCTGCTGTCATCAACAAAACTTGTATAACAAAGTAAATTCCTTGAGTTTCCTGGAGTTACTTTGATGAAAATCTATTTCAGTTGCTCACCTGTCCAGGAAAAAGCATACGAGAGGCAAGCTTGTTAATTCTAGTCAACTCGGAAGGTGTGGTATCAAATGAGAGAGCAATCTTTGCCAAGGTGTCAGTTGCATCAACCTGTATAGAGTGCATGTAAAACACAACTTACAACACTATAAATTTAGTATCAAACTGAGTCGCCTAAGCAAGACTTCATTATTTACGCAGAGATGCAAGTATTTAAAGGGGCTATGTCACAGTATTTTGAGTAATTTCTACCATCGACAAAATTACCTCTAAATTCAAGGAAACTTGAAAATAATACTTTACAAAGATAGAAAAACACTAAAGAGATAATAATAAACCATAAAGGAACAAGGATGGTTAAGGATGGAGAAGATTGACACGGATTACAAACAACAATATTGAAAAATTTAGGCTAAACTTTTCAAACCGTTTAACCGTGACACAGCTCCTTTAAACAGCTGAAAAAGTCCAAAATTAATAAGATATTCTGGGATACAGTGATATCAATAAACTACATGTACCATACAGTTTAGTGAAACAAAAATCAAATATTATACCTTCATAACTTGTCCCAAGGAAAAAAATTAGTTTTTTTTCCTGAGAATCTTGATGTTTCCCCAGACCAAATGGAGGGAAACACCAAGATTGAAGAGAAAATGAAACTAACAGTTTCCTGAAGGACCAGTTATTAAGTGTTTTGTTTAATATAGCTGAGTTAAGTGTAAAGAAATAAGGCAAGGAGAAGTCAGAGTAAATTGTTAGGTCAGTGGGTGAGCAGGAAACCATTGGTTAATAGTTGCTGGCCGGGTGACATTGAGATTTAATTATCACCATGTGACCATGAATCAACCAATAAGAGCATGCATCAGATTCAACTAAACCACAGCTGCATGTACATACATACTGTAACAATGAGTTTTAATTAATAAAAACATAAATAGTGCTGTACATACTTTTGAAGTATATACATGTATGCAATATTAAAACCTGTAAAATAGTGGTAAACGCACTTTTAAGAAAAAATACAAAATGTAACTGCTTGAAAGTGTGACATACATCAAACAGTTCATAGCAAGAGCTATTCATTGTTTTGAAAGCAATCTCAAGCTGAGGTTTATTCCAAGATCTAAGACAAAAGCTGTCGAATGTTGAACAAATTTTGTAAAGTAAGATTTACACACTCAAAGCTGGCTTACCAAATACTCCTTGGTTCCTTCTGGTGGTTTTCTCTTAACTTTAATCGACATTTCGCTTTCTGTTGAAAATAAAAACTGTTTTAACACGAAGCCTGGGATTTCGAATTCTTTTTTTCTAAGCTGGCAACCACGATGAACAAAATGGCTTCCCCTTCACATCATTGAAGATAACAAATAATATTGCTCGCCATGAAAATACATCCGACTGCTTTCTAAAAATATGGATTTAGAGATTCCAAACGACTCTGTAAGATCAGTCTTTCACAAGAAGTCTCTGAACAACTGGGCGCCGTGATGCATAAACATCCGCCATGCTTTGTGACGAGGAAACAAAAGCGACGCCATTTCGAAACAAGTCAAGGCTTTTTCACAGAGCACGAGGAGGGAATGAAAACAAATCTCGTCTAGTAAATTATTAATCTTCCTAATTCCACCATAAATATTCCACCATAAATAATTTTATGCTAAAATAACAATGACAAACATCAACACTAGCATGTTTCGCGAGGGCTTCGCGTTGTCACAGCGAATTTCAATGCAGTTCAATACGAGTACAAACGGCATTAGTTCACAGTGTTTATTATGAAGCAAATACACAGAAAATAAATTAGCATTCTGTTAACAATACGTGCTTTCAAACTACAAGAACTTGATAGATTGAAACAGACAAATTGTCTGCAGGACAGATTCAGTCTGATCTGTATGTTACGTATCCAATGACATCCTTGACAGATTTTCGTCTAGCAAGCTTAAATCAAACAGTAGTTTGCTCTCTGCTTTGATGTGACGATGCACCGTTTAAGTTTTGAATCTTACCAAGGGAAGGGGAGGCTATCCACTGAAATCCTCTGCTAACGGTCTTCCTTAACTCCTGCCCTAAGAACGACACATTTTCCCAGGAAAGATAGCGAGAGGTACTGCTGTCTGCACGGGCAGCACTGCTCTCAGATTTGCTTCTTGTTGAACGGAAACCTGCTCGCTTCGCCTTCAGCTGGCCAGAATGTACAGCTTCTTCAGTGAATGCAGATTCTTGTTCTTCTTCTGCGCTTGAACTTATTAAACAGGAAAAAATGAATGAGCAGATTAATATATGTTCCACTAAAGAGGAAGTTCAACAACCTAAGCCACGAGGTTGGGCAAAAATCCGACTGTTCCTTGCAGAAAGCTGTCTTACCTCGATATATAGCCTTTTATAAGGCTGTACATAATACGCTTTCATTTAACTGGAGTAAGGGTAAGGGCGCATCAGCAAACAACGAAACCTTTTTCGCCAAAATGTTCTTTTCCATGCAAATAGTTCACCACAGCCTTCAACTGGGTGTTATAAACAACACGATGACGTCACGAAAAATCAATCGATTTTTCTTCGGGAAAGATTCGTAATTTGATTCGTAACTGTGTACCTTTCTTACCTTTTTGGGGAAATGAAGCTAGAAAATAACGCTTTAGCCTTCAACATTTTAAGTTCTTGTTCGTAGATAATCCTGATTTTGCTGGCGAAGGAGTTCAGCAAATGACGAACTCATTCAATCATTTACATTTCATTTGTCAACGGTCCCAGAAAGCACAACATCTGAGCTTGAACATCAAGTCCCTGAGTCCCGAAGTTGGAGCTCCAGTTGCTGCGTCATACATGCGAAAATCTTCGGTAACACAGCTAAGTTCAATAGCCAGAAGGGGTTTTTGAGGAAAATACATTCGTTGTTATCGTCTGTATACTTCGCAAAACATATTAGCTGTAATGAATAGATATTGCCCTATTGACACCATTGTCATTAAGATGACAATATCGGAGTTCGTGATTGGCTTATTTCCAACAATATTTATACAGACGAGAGCTCCAAATACTGACATTTGCCGAATGTAAATAATTTTTTAAAATTCAAATCTTAAGTGATAACGCGAAAAAAGACAAGTTCTGTAAAAGGGTGTAGATTTCCTCACCGTCTCAGATTCTCTCAACCGTTAGCGAATCATTTTGGGAGTACAAATAAATGTTTTTAAACCTTTTTTTTTACCTGAACTAATTAAGCATATTCCATACTTATTTCTTTTTTTAACAAACAAACAAAAAGAAAAACCCCAGACATCATCCCCGCAGGGGACTAATAGTCGCAAGTCTAAATGCCCGGATGAACAAAGTTAAAATTTGCAAGATTAGCATTAAAATTGTTGTCCTAGCTAAGTAACCAAAACGAAAGGTCACGAAAACGTGCATAGGGCATACTTATAATGCACGCAATGAAAATGGTTTCACGCATTTATTATACTGTGCAAGTAGACTGTTTACAGCTTTGCACTTCCTTTCTTTCCGGAGAGTACTGGACGCTAAATATGGAATCCTCCACAGGAAAAAAATATGGCGACTGGTAGATACTGAAAAATGTACAGAAAAGCTGTAAACTCTCAGTCAAACCCAGCATTCACAATGTCAAAATTAAACAATTAAAACGTTCTCTGGTTGAAATTTAAGTTCAATTAAGCTTTCGGCTGCCACCCTACGCCAGCATTTGACGAATGATCAAAAGAACGCGAATGAATGAATATATACAGCAAAAAGTGTGAAAAAAATACAGAATAAAAATGCAAAGTGGCGACAACAAACAGGAATTTGGATAATGAAATGAGAATAATTAAAAAGAATTGCATATTGTTATGGTAGTGGTCCAGATCTGTTTGTCCTCTTCATTAGTCAAGGCAATGTGCCACAACTCGCGGGTTTTCTCGCGCGATAATCGGAGGGCGGAGCCTCTTTTCACCGATGAAGTATGAGTGACTCTTTCACTTTCAAGACAGACGTTTGCTAAAACGGCAGCTCTCGTAAGGCATTGAAACAGACATTGAGAAAATGAAAATCACAAAGAGCGACAAGTATTGTTTTAAATTTTCGAATCAAATGACATTAAGCGTACGGCGTCAACACAATCAGTATATAATTTGGTCTCAAACAAGGCATACTGGCCTGTAAGCTGGTGGGATTGGTTGAACACGCGTTAGACTTAACGCCTATTTTTCAGTTGTGGAGGTTTTAATCAGATTACTTGGCGCAAAACAACTGTAATGTACTGAGACTGTACGTTGTGATTTCGAATATTTATTCTTCTAGGACCTCATAACGTCCATCTGCATTGCCTCATTGCTTCCATTTTCTATATCTGATTACATTATACGGAGTAATGTCAATCATAGCATTTCCTTTTAATGAGAGAGAGAGAGTGCGGCTTGGAGAAAATTTACTCGTTATCTAGATTTTGTAACGTGCTCGCTGCTTGAAAGACAAATTTGATCACTGCTCGTGTTCGCAAAAATAAACGCACTGCTCGCATGCTCGCACAAGCTCACAAAGACCATTTGATACCCCTTATTTAAGCCGTCTCGCAGCTAAACGAAGAGCTCGAAAGAGGAGAATTCCTGCGATGCACGAGCGCAAGGCGCCAGCTTCGCGCTCGTGTATGGCATTTCTCGCCCTTTCCCGCAAATCCCCTCGTTCTGCAGGCTATGCAATGTAGGAAAAAAAAATCCAAACCGTAGGAAAATGGCACAGAAAGTGGTATATCAAAAGAAAAAAGGGATCAACGAGCGTTCAAGACATCTAATTCCACTCCGGAAGTTGTAGCAGTGGCCGCTAGCGCTATTCCTTTTCGTTGTATTGTTCAGCGATAAAATGAAAGACCGAGGAAATACCGCGCTCAAACTGTATCTGAATCGAAACTAAAATCTGAACATGACAGGCATGAATCAAACTAGCTACCGAACTCGCATAAACCCGTGCGTATGAATTAAAACTGTACCTCATGCATAACTTGAATCGAAGAATAGCTCTTCTAAGCATTGTACTTATACTTACTTGCTGACGACCTGGTACAACTCATGCACTACTTATTTCATACTATAGAATGGTCAAAATCATCTTGTCTTAAGCTTGTTTTTAAAACTTGGAATCTCACTTCACACTAGAACAGCCCAAAACCCATTCCCTGTGACAATACAAATAACTATGTGAATTATGTGTGTAAGCATCCCCTCTCCCCCTGGTCAAAGCCTCCCTCATTCTTTATATCCTACCAAAAATAAGCGAGCAAGTAAATATATTAACATATCAATTATTGTGAGACAAATATTAGCAGCTGGGATCTCGTGTAACCTTTTCGGAAAACGAGATGAGAAACTAAACACAATTGAATCGCTAGAGTTGACTTGCCAAAACAAAATCCTTAAACAAGTAAATAATTAATGAATCGCTTTGTTCACTTAAAAAGTTATTTGACGGGATTGTCACCAATTCAATGAATTGTTTCCATGGGTGTAGCCAGCACGTTTAATAATTTAAGTCTTCAGAACAAACCCAGTTGATTTCCCGCACTCCAGAGAGAACGTTGTAAAATCATGTTTGCAATTTTTGGATTACTCGTATTTCACGTGAGTTTTTTCATGTTTCATTGCTTTTAACATAGACAATATTTTTTCCTTTTAAAAGCAAGATAAGGAATTTCACGTTGTTAAAAGCAATTCGGTTTAATATGCAACTATCTACAATTTCTAAAGAAATTAACAAGAATCTATTACAGATTACAGTTCAAGTGAAGCGAACAAAGTTTTGCGGCAATTTTAGACAAGTAACTTTCCTGCAGGTCAGATCACTTAATTTCAGATTGCAGACAGATCTTGTTTCATTTGATTAACAGAAAACTTTTAATTTTTCAGTGAATGAAGACAGACGAAACACTTTAAGTTCTAATTAGAAAAAAATGCATGATTCATTTCCTATAGGTATATGTTAGATCAGTAATGTCGCAAAATTCTTTTTCTTGCAAAGGAAATGCTTGGATACGGCACATTTTAACTTATTTTTGGACAAAGAAGGAATTATTGTGGCATAAAAAAGTAAGATTTCGTATACCTTTTGATAAAAGCATGTTTCGCTTAGGTGCTGCAGGTGAAAGCTCATATGTGGCTGGGGATGGATGACTTGTACATCAAACTGTCGATAACAACACAGCAGCCTGTCATTCCGGGGTAAGTTTTGGTGGGAATAAGTATGAAAATTCAAGGCAGAAGAAATTATTTAGCCAGGAAATAAAGACTGACGCGAGACAGCATATTGTCGAACACCTTGCAGGGCACCTACAACTAGATAATTGTTAAAAAAGTATTAAAAACATTTTGCTTTTCTGAATCGAAGTCATTGCAGTTCGAGACTTCGCGCCAAAAGTTACATATAAATTGACTTGTCAGTTTACCAGCTGCTGCCTTGGTTGTATAAAGTACTTCGAACTCTAGAAAGGGCTTTTATCTTTGTTGTTTAAATTGTAACGTCTTTTCTCAGTTGTAAACATTCCCTGAAGAAGTCAGGCCGTGCCTGACGAAATATTGGAAATTATATACAGTTAACCCCAACCGTACGGTCAGCCTTTCTGAGTTCAGTTTTGTATAAAGTACTTTAATTTGTAACCTCTGTCTAACATTTAGGATCACGTTTCTTCTTCTTTTCTTCTAATTTCCACGCTGAATATTATGACAAAAAGAGAATACCAACGACTCTTTTCTCGTGAATAAATATTCTTATTATGTATGTTCAACCTCTGTTACAAGTTTTAAAAATCTCTATTTTTTAAAAACAATCTGGCAGTCTGGTATACAGCAGCTGCTTCGCAACGTTTTTATTTCTTCTTTAAGACAATTGAAATCACTGTCCCACTGCCTGGAGTAGACTATAGCTGTGCCGAAATCATTTTTAAGAAAGATAAATATGGTGTAGACCATAGCTGGGCTGAAATTATTTTCATATAAAGATAAATACATTGTTTAGTTAGAAAGTAAATTAAAACGCTTTTATTGTAACCCTCCGCGTCCGGTATACTGAAATTGTGAGAGTGGTGAACTATACTTTCAACGGATAAACTCGCTAATTGTAAATCAAGAAAATGTCAGGGAATCAAAGAAAGATAACGTCAGACTCTATCCATTTGATCACTAATGTACATTCTGAAAAACTGACCAATCAAAGACACTCATCAAGACATCGCGTGAGAATATTTGAAATAGCCACAGCTTTTTGTAATCCGCTACATTGACTTATAATGCCTGCCGGGACAGTTGTGTTTTACAATGCGAAAAAAGAAGTCCTATAGGCTAGGAGAATCTTTGCTTACAATATTTGCCTCATTAGCTTAAGCGATACAGTTTCTGATAAAGCTACAAAAGCATTAGTTCTGAATATTGAAAGGGCACAGCACGATTAACTATCGGCCAAGGAATTCCGGGTTTAAAAACTCAAGATCAGTTCACAAAGAATGTATGAGCTCATTAGCGTTTTTGCAATCCAGAAATTTTGTAGTTTATGAAAGGCAATTTCTTTAGTTCTCCAATATTACACCCAAAGAGCCAATAATTTCACCAATCATACAGATCTCGGGATATCAAGAAGGGAAATTGTAGTTTTGAAATATTAAATAAACGAGCTCGAGATACGGGATATTTTGGTAAAAATTAACGGGATGTGAGATTTCCAGACCCCTCCTAGTGGGTCACACAAAATAAACACAATGTCTCTTTCCCACGACAAGCTATTGCAATTTACCTGCATACTGATTAAGTATCGTCATTGTTCACCCTTAAGTTCAGCGCTGAACGATGGTGGAGGAGGAAGAGGGCTTAGCTAGGGCTTAGTTCAAACTTCAGCTTATAAGAGGGGAGCTCAAAGCGGGTGCTTATTTAGCCGGTTGGAACGTTTATTCGCTTTGATATCTATTCCAGAGATATGGCAACTCTTCATGTTGATTGTCGAGATACAAACAACAGCAAAAAGGACATCCAGGGATTGACAATGACATTTAACCTTCCTTACTTCCTGGTTTACGAAGAAACCATCACCACTTCCGGGTCAGTTCAACCATCTTCAGTTCATAGCAATACTGGCCAGCTGGTATTCCAGGTAGGAAAGCGTAGTGTCTCAAAGTAAATACGTTTTGCGATAATCTCAGATATCTTCAAATTCTGCAGCTTGCTTTCTAAGGTTTATCAACTCGAAAATAGTGCTCGAAACAATCCATGTACTTGTCGCGCAGACGTTCAGGGTGGAAAGAACGCGTGACGAACCCGAAATACAAGAGTACTTGGGGAAAGATCGCATGACATACCCTATGTACTATAAGAAAGGTTCTGACCTCCTCTGCTGGAAAGTTTGCGTCCAAAGTGTTAGGATATCCCTGAAAAATCCACCTTTGTGTAGCCAAAAATAACTCAGCTCACTGGAGACACCAGCATTTCATGTGAGCTCATGTAGCCTTGTAACGAGGCTGTCACAACAAAACCACGATCTCGTGGCAGTCCAACTAAGACTACAACAGTTGGTAAGAAATCGTGTGAATCTTAAAACTTGGATAGTAAAATTAATTTCAATCTAGTCAAAGAACGGAACGGAACCCATTGCCGGATTTCATACGGTGGGGGCCTGGGTACAAGTCCGTGTATTATGGGATTAACAACACAAGACCCATATATTCTGAAAGAGCACACTGAGCTTTACAAAATCCTTAAGTTTCGTGTTAATTGGGCCAATATTGAACAAGATATAGCCATTCAAAAACTTCAAAATTTGCAAAGAAATGTATGGATTTCCGGACAAGTGTCCGGCAATCCATACATTTGTTACTAAATTTTTGAGTTTTTGAATGGCTGTATCTTTTTCAATATTGGCCCAATTAACACGAAACTTAAGGATTTTGTAAAGCTCAGTGTGCTCTTTCGGAATATATGGGTCTTGTGTTGTTAATCCCATAATACACGGACTCATACCCAGGCCCTCACGGTATGAAATCTGGCAATGCAGTGGGAGGCGCGGTGGCCTCATGGTTAGTGCGCTCGACTCCGGAGCGAGCGGTCCGAGTTCGAGCCCTGGACGGGGACAGTGTGTTGTGTTCTTGGGCAAGACACTTTACTCTCACAGTGCCTCTCTCCACCCAGGTGCATAAATAGATACCTGCTATTTGTTGGGAAAACCTAACAAAATTGGGGGGGAGTGACCTGCGATGGACTAGCATCCCGTCCAGGGGAAGTAGAAAGACTTCTAGCCGCTTCATGCTACAGAAACCGGGATAAGCTCCTGCAGCTATGAGCCAGCCTTGGCTCCAAGGCTTCACTAAAGAACGGTGCAAAGCAAAACGAAATAAATTTCACATTCCTTTCGCATCTTCGTTAAAAATTAATGCTCAAATTGTTTTGCGTTTAGTTTTCGTCTATCAACAAGTCTGAAAACATCAACCTCGATATCGTGTTTCTCGTGATGAGACAGGACCGCGTGCCGAATGGAGAGGAGAGTACGTCAGCAGGTCAAGTGGATCTTGTGTACCAAAGAGGAAATGAAGGGTGCTCTCAGAGACTGCACACCCACAGAATCTTTGAAATATTGGTGTATAACCCAGGTTAGACAACAAAACATAGCTTTTCGTCAGTCGGCACTTTTGTGCCCGTGGATTGAGTAAACTATTATGGTCTATTATAACTCAACGTAGCACGCGTGTGATGTAAGGCATGCACGTGCTTTCTGGCGCTGTAATGAACTCAAAGTGTATTATCAGTTGATGCGAACACAATTCATTGAATACTTGATATAAAACCTGCTATGACACCCTTTATTGTAGCTTCTAAGTACTTGTAATGCGCTAATGTACCCCCATTTTTCATTTTTAATCCAGCCTTTTTAAACGGATACTACTTTTTCGCAAAGTTTCGCAAATTATATAGTGCTTTCTTTCTCGAAACATTAAGGCAGTTCTACTGAACAGCTTCAAAAACAGAAAAACAAACAAACAAACAAACAAACGAAACTAAACCTGAAAAACAATGAGATGAGGAAATACTCACGCGTCGTTCCTTATTTTTCATACGGCTAGCTCAGTGAGCGGGCAAGATAAACTGAATCCTGCGCTGTGATTGGCTACGCGAGCGGGATTACCTGCTATGTCCCGCGAGAAGATAGTGTTTCTTTTTCTACATAATAACTTCCTTATTGACCAAGCTTGCTCAGTCAAGATGGCTAGAAGTTGGCCTCGGTCTTTTTTGTGCGTGTTTATGGACCTCGACTCCGTCTTGGTCCAGAAACACGGAAACAAGAGCTTGAGAAATATCCAGCCATATTGACCTCACGCTAGGTCAATAACCCATATGTCTTTAATTTTAACTCTTCAGACTGCGAGAGCTTTGGTCGCTTGGGAATGACAGACGGAAGCATCAAAGAAAGCCAGCTGAGTGTCTCTTCAGTGTTCCAAATACTCAGTGACAAAGTAGGTCACGAGCCATATGGCGCCGGATTACATAGAGAGGAGTACTGGGCACCAGCTGCGGGTCTCTCTTCACATGACCGAAGGCAGTACGTTCAGGTGGACTTCGGAAGTCTTAAAAACATCAAAATGGTAAGATTACCTAAAAAAAACATGCAAATAAAGTAATGGAAAGCTCGGTGGCTTTATGGTTTGTATGTTAGATTTCAGAGTGAGTGCTCGAGGGCTTTATATACGGAAAGGAATTCTATGTCTAATGACATCTTTCAAACGTACTGCTGCCGTTAAGAGTAAATTTCGTTTTTTAAGGTATCATTTCTTTCCATTTCAGTGCTTCTGCATAAATGATCAACAAATTGACTGAATGACTTGAGATGATCCGGGGGGGACTCCACATGAAAAGGACGGGGGTACTCGTCGTACCTTTTAGTCGTTATAAAAGAGCTATGGAACCTCTTAGTCCACCCCCCCCCCCCCCCGGGGGTACAAAGTGTTTGCATCTACTTCAAGATACCAACTCTTTACATTTTAAAATCTTTTGCATAACTGATCAACAAATTTGCCGAATGACTTGAGATGATATTTTATCGTTTTAATGATAAAATATATTTGATAGATATCAGCACAAGCTCATCCCGATTCAAAGGCGCCGATTAAATCGATGCAGATCATGTCGAGCAATGACGGGCATCTCTGGAAAGACAACAGTAACAAGAATATTAAGGTAATACACTCATCCTAAGCAGGCTTAGAACAAATTGGATTCTCACTAGTATGCGTAACTCCTGCATTTTTTTTTTCGCGTCCAAGTTTAAAGGACTCTGGCGGCTCAGGTTGTCGTCAGCTGTGTTCTTGCAATTGGGAAAGGCTAAGAGATAATGAAGAGTTTAAGATAGAGAGGTAATCCCTCGTATAGGCCACGTCTTCCAAAGCAATCCCTCTTACGTTATCTTTAGATATGGTAGCTAGCTTGTCTGAGGATAATGGTACCACATACGTTGCACAAATGTTTTCGTGAAAGATGAAATTCAGGCGTAAAGCCGCTTTGGCTGTACTGTCCACGTGACAACAAATTGCTTCAAGAGATTGGCTATGTCTTGACCTTCCTGGGACGGCTGGTACCGGGGCTGATCCAAAAATAACTTGAGAGTAAGGCCTATTTGTGGGGATTTTCATCTCTTACTATTCATCCTCTCTTGGTAAGACACTTTACCATCACAGTGCATGTCCCCATCACAAGTTTAACTGGATATCCATCTGAGAGAGGAGGTGAGTTTATACTTCTAGTCATGAGAACTTTACATGGCTTCTTTGACCCATTTGTACCGGAACAAGCTTGATCTATTCCTGGTAGTAAGTACTTTTCGGGTTCTTGTTTAGTTTTTTTTTGTTACCTAGATTAGTGACCTCAGATGCATTGACATAGAGACTACCTTGTACAGATGTGAGCCAAATCTTTGCTAACGCCGGTAAAAAATGAAGATAATTTATTATATAAGAACTTAGGTCAAAAAACAAAGAAATTAACTAAAAGTAAACATGCATTTATTGTTGTCTTACAGTTTTACGTCACAATTGGTGCTTTAGAGAAAGCCTTGTTGACAGCACTTCTAAAGATGCCGCTGACTACGCGTTGGCTCAGAATCAGCCCCAGGTCTTCAAACGGATTAATCGGGTTTAGATTTGAGGTTTATGGGTGTTCATCGGAAAATCACCTATTTTCGTTTGAAGGTAAGGCTAACATCGACGATTCCTACGAGGAACTTAAGATTACAGTTTAATTCCTTGGTAGCTAGCTGTTTAAGAGTACAGACCTTTTCAAGATAAGTTTTCATTGCACTTAAGCTCTTTTGTTTTCGTTATGTTACTGCACTACTTATAATATTTTGATGTGGTTCTCGAGACAAGTTATAACTAGATGGGACCCCAAGGAAGGGGTTTGGGTGGTGGTAACAATATAGTTTTTCGCTCACCCCCCGCCCCATCCCCTCCGTTAATCCGTCCACGCGATTATCATAATTGTAAATTATGCTTAAATCTCAATTTGTAACACCTCGTAAAGAGACATACTTGCAGGCTGAACGCCCGACAACCTCAACCAGGTTCGATAGAGGGTTTGCAATGAACATGTGAACTTTCATAATCTTAAGCTATTTGTGATATCCCTTTTTTAGCCTAATAAGAGGAGGTTATAAGATATATTACGGAGTAGCTAGGATGCTAAAACACCTAATTTGAGCTATTAAACAGGGAAAGTGGGAAAATACATTTATTATTGAGAAATAACGTTACTGTCACTTACTTATCATCGGTCCTGCTTTTATAGTAGCGGGGTCTCACAAACGCTAACGCTAACGGAACCTAAACAGCCATGGTCTATAAGATTTCTGATAGATTATACGCCAATGGCAGCCTTTCGCCATTTCACCTAACCAGTTTAATCAGACGTCTCTTTTTTTTCTAGATACTCCCTTAGGAATGGAATCTGGTGAAATTACTGACAGCCAAGTATATTCATCATCGAACATGGGCTCACTTTCGGTGGCGTCCAATGCTCGATTAAACCTTCAGCTCATGTCGCCATCAGGCGTGGGAGCTTGGTGTGCTCCAGCACAGAGTGAAGATAATTGGCTTACGGTACACTTGGTAACTAGTCACGTAATCTCTGCGGTGAGTCACGTGAAATACGCTGTTATTCGCGACGTAGAATATTTGGTTGTCTTATTGCATTCATTCATGTTGTAAGGCTCGTTAGAGCTTGGTTAAGAAATAGAAAGACACTTTGTGTGTTTCTATCGGGCTTCAGAAACACAAGTGAAAGTTTGGGAAAACGGAAAATTCTTTGGGAACCCAAGCCGAAGTGGTGAGGAAGGAGGAGACTGGGGATGAGGAAAGAAACCACCGTTTTCAATTTAAACAAAAGAGCAGAGTAAAGCGTCGGACGTTACTCGCTCGGAATGCGGGAGAGGTTGCATTTTTTTAAAAACTAAATAATTATTGTGGAGGGTTAGAGAGGAGGCGAGCCCAGATCCTCTACGGTAAGTTGATGATCTCCAATCTTACAACGTAGGATTGATCACATGTTGTAGCAAGAATGAGATCTGATAACGAAAAAAATCAAATTAATCATATACTATTTATCAGTGACCCAGAAGCTCACAAAAGATAACACATTTACCGTTTTATACGCAGGTGTCTACACAGTGTAGATATCCCATGAACGCGAACGGTAAGGAGCTCTTCTGTGTGACGTCGTATTTCTTAAACTACAAAACGGAAGATTCGGCAGCATCGACGCGCTACAAAGAGAATGGGAAAGCTAAGGTAATAAGAGGCTATGTAACATCTACACTACGTTTACTTGCTCACTTTGTTTGATGTTGAAGATCGTACTTAGAATTCACCAAATATTTTTTGGAAAGCTCATTTTATGCAGGCCCTTTGACTAGAGAGCGCGAGAGAAGGTCAAGCAATTAAGCGAAATCTGACAGAATTGACGTTTCCAAAGGCTGACTACACCCTCTCGAAGTTGCACGAAAATCTTTCTTGCCTGAAATGATTTTACGTGCTAACAAGTATTATGAACACATTATTTTGCGAAAACTGAGATACCCGTCTCTAAGTCTCATTTTGACGCAATTTAGGGACTAAAGATTACTCACGAGTAATTATAATATAATAACAATAAATGTAATGTATTTATAGATATCACCGTTCATGTTCCTGTTCATAACAAGCTTTTATCTTTCTTTCCTGTTTACAGATATTTCTTGGGAATTTTCAGAGGCACATTATGATCAAACATCATCTTATTAAGCCAATTCGAGCTACAAGGGTTAGTTTCCATCCTTGGACCAAACTATCTAATAATTTTTGTATGCGCGTTGAGCTGTACGGAAGAAAAGTGATGGAAAGGAGATTTGGTGAGTAGCTGTACATAATGTTTCAAGAGGGGAGAGGGGTTGTAGATGAATTTAATGTTTTGATCATTTGAGTATCATATTCCCAGTGTCTGGGATATGTCGCTAATAATGATGATGATAATGATAACGATGACGATGACGATGACGATAATGATAGTGACAGTGATAGTGATGGTGATAATGATAATGATAATTTTGATGATAATGATATCAAACAAAAATCAAACAAAAACCATTCACAGTCTATCGTTAGTACCACTGTACTGTTCTAGAGATTAAACACTTCAAGGAATGCATACTTCCGTATTCGAACTCTGCAATCTTCCAGTAGTATTTCAACTTCAAGTGGTATTTAAGATCAGTTAGACAGGGAAAAAAACTTGTTAGGTCTACGTTACGTAAGCGAAAGTATAATCCCATTTCAAGCAACCAGATATCAACTACAGTGGAAACTCTCGAAACCACGATTTCTCGTACCTCTAATAGCTTGAACTAGAAAGCGTTTCTCTTTGAATTGGTTTTACAGTTGTTTTCAGCCCCTTTGAAGATTTCACTCTATGAAATTTGTAATATTCAGTTGCGGTTATGTAGTGGTTAGCCACTTCCAAAACTCTGAGATAAATTGCTATGTCCCCAGACCAAGACCTGAATACTGATGCGAAAGGGAGCCTACACGAAAGTTTTATTATATAGGCTTTTTACTGTATACTTGTAAAATAGTTCGTTAGTTAATGTAATTAAGGTATTCTTGTAAATATACCTATAGTTAATTAATTAATAAATTTATTTATTTATTTGTCTAATTTTTCACACGACTCCTAGGAAGAGCATTTTCATGATAAGACTTCGTGTTTTAAATAAAGATTGGTTCATTGATTGATTGATTGAGTTATGCAAACCCGAGACGTGGATGAGGTTTTGCAAAACTTTCGAGAATTCTCCCAACCCTCCGAGTGTTTAGATGAGGCTATGTAAACAGGCAAAAAGTGTTCTATTGCTTTCTATAACATAATTCTCCAAAACATGCGCTCGAATCTTAAACATCACAACCGTGTTTACATACTCTCATCTAACTGACACACCTATCGACCAATGAGAGCGCACGTAGTAGCTCAGTTATTTAATAATTTAAAATATAGAACCGGTCATCATCTTCTATCGGCAAGCACTGTAGTGACAAACATTGTATTGTCCCGAAAGACCTTGACAAACAGTTTTCCGTCCTTAAGAAATGCCACAATAAGCTTGATTGTTCATTACATGCGGAATGTTATTAAGACAGTTGATCATCGCAGACAACTTAAGCAGCTGAGAAATTAAAGCCTGAAAAAAATTCAGGCCATTTTTGAACTTTAAAATGTGTCATGGCGACTTCGAAACTTCATTCGCTTTTATCGTTATAGTTTTTACTTGCTTGTGCATTGCATAACATTTGCTTACGAGAATCTAAAATATTATTCTTTTGTTTCTTTTCAGAGAGCCGAATGATATTTCCAGAGCCACAGTCGACCTTGAACTACGCCAAAGTAGAAAACGCCATCTCTTCTGAACTTAGCAAGTTTTCCCTTTGCTTTTTTGTGAAAACTTTTCTAGACCTATCGGACACCAGTGAACACTATTGTGTTTTCAGCTACGCAAGAGAATCCGCACGTGATATTGTGATCCATGTTTATGCCAACAGAGTCAAGTTCAAAATTGGTCACGGATCATATAGGTGATATTTTATTTTAAGCATTCAACTGATCTATCATGGGAACGAAAATTCGATCCCTAAACAGTCCATATTTAACAATTATTCACCGAATTGGTGGTAAATATCAAGCACTTTCACCCTCACTTCGGTGAATAATAGTTTTAGTATATACCACACAAGTCGAATAATCTGAGCCACGTTTATTGATACAATTTGCGCCTCGGTAAACGGAAAGCCATTTTGGTTTTCTCCGTTTGCTCAGAGGTGAATAGTACAGGCTATTCACCTCTGAGCTAGCCAATCAGAATGCACGGAAAGCACTATTCACTTCTGTGGTATATACTAATTTCCAATATCAACTTTTTAGATGGTTCGCTCACAATTAACTTTCGCTGGAGTGCTCTTTTCGAGTAGTACAAAATCCATTGCAAAATTTGAATACTGTTTTCACAGAAAAGGTAACTCCGCTTTCGTATACGTTAATTGAAACAAGGTTCTCACTTCACATACTTTAATAAACTGACCCGTATTATGAATGAATCGCCCAAAAAGGAAGTCTTCTTGTCAGTTTCATGTAGCGCCTAATAAATGAATGATACAGCCATAAGGTACGTCTGTTCGAAATATTTTAATTTATGGTCCTTTAAAATAACTAAGCGACAGATTTCCATAACCTTTCGCTATACCTCAACCTGTGATATCCCTACCCTTTTATATAGCTGAAACCTGAAAACGTTACCCCTTTTGGTCGGGAACTCTCAGTATGACCATAATAGAGAGTACCCCGGGCATTGTTACCTTTCGCAGTGTCGATATTGATGGATCTCAGAGCTTCTCTCACTGCTAGTTCTTTAATAAAGAGGACTCAAGTACCCATGTTGTCCTATTTTCTAATTGCGATCTTATTTCTTCCTTTTTAAAGCGAAGGACATGTTCAAGTCGCAGATGGTAGGTGGCATCACGTTTGTATAACGTGGGAAAACGTTCAAGGCGAATACAAATTTTACAAAGACGGCCTACTCGTAGACCAAGGTGTCAGTGGCAATAAAAATGTAACGGTTAAAGCGGGTGGTTGGGCGGTGCTTGGCCAATGTCAACAGGCGGCGGGCGATGGCTTTGAGGTTTGGAAAGCATTTACCGGTGAGCTGGCAGAAGTAAACTTGTGGGACATGGTTCTCGCGGGTGCCGACGTTGCTTCCCAGTACAGAAACTGTTACATTCCCAGTGGCACTGTGATTCAGTGGCCCCAGTTTATAGTGATGGGTGAAGTAGAGATCAAACAGTACAGCTGCACGCTTACCAGTGGTAAGTTTACCTATGGCCACATCCTTACTACCCCGGAAGAATTTGAAAACAGCGGTTTCACTCTGAAAACAGATCAAATGTTTTCCGTCCACACTGCGCAGGAAGAATCTAGAAACGCAACAATCGCCGGTTCTTTTGGATCTTTGTTTGATTATCGTGACGCCATCGTTTTCGAAAAGCTCCGTTTTCAAACTGTTTTCAATAAAATGAAAAGCAGGCGTTTTGAAATTTTTCCGGTTTGAGGAGCGTTTTCGACGATTAGTGTGGACTGACGTAGCCCTAAAAGTAGAAAGAAAGCTGCGTTTTCAGATTTCTCAGCCTTAGTGAGGACGCTGCCTGGAACGCGAATTCAGGAATGAATGAATGAATGTATGAATGTATGGATGGCGGGATGAATGGATGAATGAATGGGGAGGGGGTGAACGAATATTTAGCAAATGAATAAACAGATAGTTTTGTCGTGTGCAAGCAGTGTTGCCTTTTTTGCCTTCACAGATAGACCGGTAGTTTATTCCAGAGCTTTCCTTGTTGATGTACAACACAGTCGTCTGTTTGTCTGTAACACTGAAAAATCAAGGTAAGATAAAATTGTCGAGTTGTCCAAACTTGAAAAGAACGCTTGCCATGAACAAGTAGTACTTGGAAGAAGTGAGAATTTTTTTCTATTGAGATTGAACCATGTAATCCTTTTTTTCTACAGGACGAAATCGCACTGTTATGTGACAGCAGATGGGAAAACATGGACAGGTAAATAGAGAACCAACTGACGTTTTTCTTAAACAAATGAATATAAAGAAATTTAACTAAGGATAGATTCCACTGTCGTAAAACAGACCATTAAATAGTTCGGGATTTGGGAATTGTTATATTAATTTTGCTTTTAAAATCTGTCAATTTAAATATATCTGACATCAGAAATGACTTAACCCTAAAGCAAGAAAAACAGAGCGACAGGGTAAAGTCAGTAGCTTTGTAACGGGCTGTCTGTAATTACTGTGGTCGAAACGCGTTCCTTGAGCAGTTATTTCAAGGGGCTACGAAATCTAGCAAGTTTGTATGTGGCTGGGACTCGATCTCGTCTCCAGAGCTTGCTCGTTCCCAGTTCGCGGTGAAGAAACGCTCAAATCAACGCGACTCTCTGGACGAGATAGAAAAAACCGGAACAGAAAACCACGATTCCGATTTGATTGTGCGCATGCGTTTAAGTTTAATAATGGTTCTGGACATGCGTATAGAGTAACCGCTGTAACTTATGGTCTCAGAGTGCTTTCATTATGCGAAACCGACCGGTCTGAGATCAGTGGGAATACCCGAGGAAAATGGAACGAAATTTTCCGATTAAAACGGACCAACAGATAGGAATGGCTCTTACCATTTTTTATCCCTATTCCGAATTCCCTTACTAGGGCAAAAAACCGGTTTGTCAAAAATGTAACGGCGAATTTCGGTCGGACCGAAATAAGTGGAGCCCCCCCCCCCTCCCCTCCAAAGGTGATCTCCCGAATATTCCGGTCAGAAGAAACCGAAACGAACCTTTCCATTTGCCGAATTTCGACCGAAATGGCCCTTCGATTTCACGGTGCTAACCAAAAGCATTGAAGTGTCTTGCGCTAGGGCGCGTCCATAAATCCAAGTCAACTGTAATTGCCTTCTGACTTGAGTTATATTACAGAAACTATTTGTGTTATAGTCACTTACTGCGACAATATGAAGTTTGTTTCAAACAAAGGAGAAGTCGTCACCTTAGAAACCATCAAATAACAGAAAATAGCTAATCCGTTTGGCTTAGAATACATACGTACGAATGTCTTTCTTCTTTTTATTATCTCCTACAATATTCGACGTATACGGAAATACCTCTCAGGACGGTGCGAGACCCTTGTGTATGCATTTGTGTCAGTAAGGATTGACTATTTTAACAGTGTTTTGTACGGTATTCCTGACTATCATCTAAACAAGCTTTAAAGAATGCAGAATGCTGCTGCCAGATTAATTTGCTAGCTAGCAGAGTAGATATTGCCATATCACACCCCAACTTTTTTATCTGCATTGACTACATGTAAAATTTCGAATTGTTTTTAAAATTCTTTTAATTACATTTAAGGCTCTTAAAGGTTTAGCAGCTACATATGTAGCCTCTTTAATAAGTCACCTTCACAGTATCATCTAAGGAGCTCTCGTTACAGTCTCCTTCTTAGTTACCCAAAAACGTTGTCTAAACGGTTAGGCTATGGTGATCGCTCTTTCTCATGTGCGGCGCCAAAACTTTGGAACACTTTTCCTCTGGACCTAAGGTCTGAAAGCACTGATGCTGGCTTTAAGTCCAAACTTAAGACACATTTATTTCTTAAAGCGTTGTCGTAGTCGACTGAATGTTATTTTACTTATAAATACTGTGATTTTGACCTATTTTAATGGAATCTTAGCTTTTGGATTATTTAAATCGTGATGTAATTTTCTCCTAATTTTACCTTCTTATGTAATCTATTGTAATGCACATTTGCGCATATCCACATGGAATTTGCGCACTGCAAATTCTGTATTATTATTATTATTACGAATATTTGTCATGGAAATTGAGGAAAACCATAATCAAGGCCACACAAATACTGAAAATTGCCATTTTATGTAGGCACTTTTCACTCCAAAATTAATATCATCTCCTTCTAAAAGCTTCCTGTTTTCCTCGAGTTTCACGTCTTGGAACACTGTCTGCTCCAAAAACATCAACTAGATATGGACAATCTGCATTCCAATTTTAATTCTGCATCAAAAATATGGGAATCACTTCCTCTTAGCATAAAACCCTTACGATATGTAATAGTAATAGGACTGAGTGGAGTCCAATTCGGTCTGTAATCATACGAGTGATAACAAAGTCGGACGACCGCGCAGCAGAGAAAAGAAGAATAGCCAAGTTGTGGAAGAATAGCCAAGTTGTGAAAGAAAGGGAAAATTTGCATTAAAATACCTACAAAGGAGATGCAAACATTCTAATAAGGCCACCGCACCTACTACCGGCAATTAGGCGCCAAAACACAAAAGCAAGTTTGTGCACGCACGCACGTAATTACAACTTTGAATGTGATTGGTTGATTTAAACTACAACTTCGAATATGATTGGCTTATTGAACTGTCCGATAACAAACTGTCCAATAACAAACTGTCCGATAACAACTTGGCAAGCGAATAAGTGGAAAATAGGAGTTTTTTTAAACCAATCACAATCGAGAAAATTGTAATTTTTATGATTAAATTCTTAAAAAACACTATAAGCAGCACCTCTGAGATACTTAAAAATAGTTAATAATAGTCACTTGTATCGATGTAATGTATATAGATTTTTTCTGTAATGTATTTTTAGTAGTGCATTCTTCTGGAATTTACTTTTGTTTAATACACCGCATTTAAGAATATATAACACAATAAACGTCAAGTCCCGTAAAAACGGCGTTGGAATACAATGCTTATCACCGCTGTTTGTGTTATATTCTTAGTCAAGCTACGATGACCTAAAAACAAGAGTTTATACGACACCGCATTTAGCTTAATTTAACATCGTGGTAACCAGCTCAAACGCTATTGGGAGGTCCAATGGCTACATACTCTGGTTACCACATCTTTTAAGCCTTTTCTTAACCACATGCAAATATTTCGCATTTTATATTCAAAATACATGTACTAATGTAAACTCTGTAAATGGTGCACAGTAAATAAAGTTGAAAAGATGAAAGTTGCTTATCAGAACTGATAGGGTATATTACGAACTCACAACTGATCAGCTCCCGGATGGCTTGATCTTTCATATATTCATTTATAGAACAGAAATTGTAAACCGACAAACTTATTTCTGTGCCAAATGGCTAACATTTCTGGTATTTTGATGTTATGTCTTTGATGTTTCTGTGCAGCATTGAATCACAGGCTACTAACCATTCACGGATTAGACGAAGCAGGAACACTTCACGGCGTGTATCTAAACGGAAAGTATTTTATCTCATGCGACCAAAATGGCGAAGGCACTTGTAATGTTGGGACGCCAGGGACCTGGTACCAAGCTCGAGACAAGGCTAGTACTATCACCGCGATTGAAGTGCCAATTTATCCTGAGACGGGACTGGAGACTACAGACCAACCTACTCTCCCTCTCACGTGCCGGGATTACAAAGGACGAGCCTGGGGAGGTAATTTACCACAATAAAACAAGAACTGGGCTGTCATTTCCGCTTTAAGTACATGGTGTGTTTTCGGGGTCCAGGTTGAAATAAGATGAGATGTACTGGAAATTCTCTTTTGGTCGATGAAGTTATAAAAAGAGCATCAACACAAGTCAGGATGTATAGTAATCGAGTTTGCTTAACTTATCCTGAAGCTTAAGTAAGCTTTCTTAGATCTCGTACGTGAAGCGCTTACTGCAGTAAAAGAAAAATTCAAGTGAGACTAAAAAATACATCTGTAAAGTTGTCATGTGTAATTTTTCAAGAAACTACTTAGAAGCATTTACATATTTGATTTATTTCATGCAGCTTCGGCTCGAGGTATTCACCTTTCCCAACAGTCAAGTGCTTTGGACTGGAAACTAGTTTTAACCTGGCGAGATTACGGTAAGTGATTCAGATAACCCGGATGATTAAAGGCGGAATCAGGTTTAGCCGGAAATGCACTTTCGGTTTTTAAAGTGATTGAGAAAGATTTTTCTCGCCTAGTTAATGGAGACTTGTATTATTAATCAGTTATGTGGCGAGCATCTTTTGTAATGACATTTATTATACAGACACAAGTGTTTTACTGGAAAACATCCACTCGTAAAATACATACGAAACTACATCCGGGACCCGAGCGGCGTATATCTTCCACATCTTCACTTCTGATGATATTGAGAACATTATTTCCCGCTGTTTCACGGTTTATAGTGCAAGTGGTCAATTTATTTACGAGTATCAGTAATAGAAAGAAAATTACACGGTGGCTTGAGAATACAAGTTATATTTTCGAGTGGAAAAAACAATATTTTACTCACTTGCTACACTCGTTCGTAGCTCCTGTAACAATCCAAATTAAAATTCATATCTTGTAGTATCTTCTATGTATTTTGATGCAATAATCAATAATCTAATTGTAGCTACATTTATACGTGGGTTATATTGTCAACGCTCTCCATGAGGATATTCCAGTAGATTAACCTTGCTTTGACAAATAAGGATGTTCTTTATCGCTTACAAGCAAGGCAGTCTAAATCAATTGAGAGGACTGTCTGAAGATTACTTAGTAAGACAAATACTTTTGAAACCAGAATATAAATTTCACTAGAATTTCCTTATCACCTCTAAAACATGTTAAAGTTTATGGATTAAGATAGTCTTAAAACGTCGACTGCTTTAAACTTGTGCTCTTTTTTAAATTGCTAGATTTTGATGAATGCGCGAGCTCTACTTGTGAGAACAGAGGGACATGTGTTGTAGTGGATGACGGATTTGTGTGTTTTTGCTTGGCCGGATGGACTGGACGCCGATGTGAAGGAAGTATGTCATGCGCAGTAATGTTTGCTTCGTTATCTTCTTTTTTTATTTATTTTGCAGACAAATTAAATATAAATATTTTACAGACAAATTAAAGAAAACATACGCATAAATTAAAAATATAACAATATAATTAATAAACTACTCTAAAACAATGTAAAGCTAAAACTAACACGGATGTTACAAACTGTTTGTATAATTGCTAAGTAAACGAATATACTGACACAGTAAATGAAAGTAATGACTTTCTTTATCGTGCTAAATTGCTGACACGAGTCTTTTATAATGAAACACTGTCATTTATCATTAAAAAACCTAGCGGTTTTGTTTTTCATTGTAATGTATCTTTCAGTCAAAATGCTTCGTTATCTGGTGGAGTTAGGTTCATTGTAGTGAGTTAGGGGTGGGTGGGAAAAAATGTCTGACAAAGATCGTAATCATACATTGAAACGAAGTTACTGAGCAGCGCAACATGTCAGCTCGTACTAGCCACATTACGATGGATAGTCATCGAAGAACATGGGGCTAGTTTTTGTTTGGATATTAACAACTTGCAATCCCTCTAATTTTTCAACAATTAGAAAACATGGAAATTATTTCCGTAAATCCAGATGTTTGAGGTAATATATCATACACTAGAGACCATGTTTAACCACATTTTCAAACACCGATAAGACGTTTGAAAATACGGCGCGTAGCGGAATACCTAACACATGTGCATGCACGTGGTAAAAACCAGTCTCTAGCGTTTGATTTATCTTCTCAATTTACTGTAGTCTTAGCAATTTTTAGTCATAGCAAATTTTTCTTGGACAATTGTCCAAGGGAGAAAGGTGCTATGAGGTTAACCCTATGTGAAGCACCAGCCCGTGAGACAAGGCCAGACCACAACACCGGGAACTACGTGCCCTACTCTTTTCGATGAGTGTATTGGTTCTTTAACGTCCCCTGGTACCCATGTAACACTGAAGATGCAGGAGACGGGGCCTTCGGTTTATAGTCCTTATATGTGAAGACTTGAACATCTAACCCCATTTGCAGATTTAATTACAAAGGCAGCACATTCTCCTAAGTTATAATAAGACCCTGAGTGTTGGTCCGGTCTGGGGTTCGAACTACTGAGTAGTCTGGCGCTCTACCAACTAAGCAGGCACTCAAAGCAAAAAAAATTGCTGAGGTGAAAACCGTGAAATACGTTCGTAAAAATGTATGAGGAATTATTGAATTAATGAGTTTAAGAAGAAAGGATCCTGGACACTTGTTCTCAAGAGATTATCAATATAAGAGAGTAAATCCTTAGTATAGGCCTTATACCAAAGTAATCCCTCTTAAGTTCTTTTTAGACAGGGTAGTTCTTCCGAGGATGTTACTCCCGCGATGCGTGGACAGCCCACGCGACTTTCTCGAAACTACCAGAGACGAAATGGCGGGAAATTTGGCGAAAAGTCATTTTTTTATGTTTTGATTTTCAAAAGACGCTTGATAGCGATGTTTTCTACACTCTCAGTCGTCTTTTTGTTCGCTTGGGCTTTCGTTTGAATCGTGCTCCGCCTCGTTTGGCTGTTCATTATTTTGCCGTTTATAGCAAAGATATCAATGACGTCACCTATTGTTATTAATATGCCAACCAGAGAACGATTGGCTGGTGAAACAAAGAGCTCTTTTGTTTAACGCTTTGAACATTTAAATAACAAAAACAATGTTTGTAAACAAATATCTTCCCTATTCGGTTTTAGGAAATTTTAAATAAGCAACTGAACCTCAATGGCAACGGCAACGAGTACAATGTACAGTGATAGACAAACTGAATGAATCTAAGTTCTCGCGTGTTAGGTTGAATATAAAGTCGCTTTCTGATGGACGTTGTCTGTCTGCACTTTTGACCATCAGTCTTTTTGCTCCGTTGTGTTGTGTTTGGGCGTTTGTTTGCTTTGCACTCGTTTGTCTACTCATTTCTCTGCCGTTCATTTACATGTAGTTGTTATTGCTTGTGCAGTGGACATCTGTCTGCTATTTTAACTTCTATTAAAACTTCGAAATGTATCAAAACTTAGCGAGAGACAAGCTCCTCTGTTAAAAACACGCGTCAAAGAACACGCAAAGGCCATAGCAAAATTAGATGAAAACTCTTTGTTGGCCAAACACCACATGCGCCACAATCACCAAATAGATTTGGCGAGCGTCGAAATTGTTGACAGGTCATCGGCATGGCGGCAAAGACTTGTTCTTGAGGCTTGGCATTCCGTACGGGACACGAACGCTATAAACGAACACATAGCGCTTCCAAACGTTTACAATAACATAAAGGATGTGTAGAAGTAATTAAGAATACTCTAGAGACTTTTGTTAAAAAAAAAATTTTAAAATATTCTTTCTAGGTGCGATTTAATTTTAACACACATTATATACCATCAGGACGCCGTTAGATATTTGCATTTTTGCTGAAGAAGGCAACAGCAGTTGCCGAAACGTCCATCACAATATTTTAGCCAGTGTCAACTCTTTTTTATATATCTTTTATCGAATCTTTTAATATGCCTGGCTACACACCAAACATTTTTAAGCTCCTCTACTTGTAATTAAAATATCAAAGAAAACATCCCGACGGCGTCGGAGGCTTTCCTTTGCTTTGAAACGAAACGAAACGAAACATAAACAAATTCTCCACGAAAATATCCACGCAACGCGCAAGTAACATCCGCAAAGAACTGGGCACCATGTCTAAAAATAACTTAAGAGGGATTACCTTGGGTATAAGGCCTATACCACGGATTCACTCTCTTACCTTGATAATCCCTTGTTGTTCTTCAATACTGTATAACTTTTGGAAGCTTACGGTCTGGTCTCAAGCATATGTTTTTACTCGAGTGACCGAATACATTAGACAATCATTAATAAACTTTCACCCTCATTCGCGATGAAACAACAACAATAGCAACAACTTTCATGCCAATTTTGGGTACACGGAATTACAAAACTATAAGTTTAATTTTATCTTTACTTTTACTGACATCAGCTTATTTACGTAGAGGCTGAATCAAAGGAGGTTTCGTTCCGGAAATTTACAAAGCAAATAACGTGGCTGCAGTAACAGATTCTTGATGAATGATCAGTTAAATTTTCAGCAATTTCTTAGCTATCAGTAAAGTTTGGAAATCTCGAATCTGAGTTATCAGTTAAAACCACGTCATTTGACAGTTATAAAAAAAACATTTTTGACCAATTCTCAAAAGCTGCTATACAGACCCTCATGACACAGGTAGTCGCATTAGGGAGTCGTAAGACGAAGCTCCCTTACATAAAATAATTTGAATAATTTTTTTATGTATTTCGGCAATCTGTTTCAGGTGTTGACGAATGTGCCTCAAATCCCTGTCAACATGGTGGAACCTGTATCGACAAACATCTGAGCTACAAATGTATGTGTGCTGCAGGCTATACTGGGACTGAGTGCGAAAGAAGTAAGCATTTATCTAGTGTGTGTCAAGTGGTCACTTGAGCCTCTGCCTCCCTTCAACGAACAAGGAAATAACATCTCGAACATCTCTGTGAAAGATCCCAGCCCCAAAATACCCCAGCAAAACTCTATTGGCAATTTTGCAGAGGGCCAAGAGTGGAGATTAAAATTACATCTTTATTTGGGAGATTCAATAAAGTTTTAATTTTAATTTTTAATCTCCCCTCTTTGCCATCTACAAAATTGCCAATAAACTTTTGCGGGGGTATTTTGGTGCTGGGATCTGCCACAGAGATAAATCCAGAGAGTCTGATCTCCTGATATGATGACTCCTAAAGATACCACTTAAAGCGCAAATAACAGTGTCTTTTTATTATTTGTTCGAGTACACACAAAAAGATACCCTTGGTAGCTAAAAACTAGTTTTGTTTCGAGCTGAACAAGTCAGACCAAGAGTCGTGCTTCACACCTTTAAGCGACACAACGGGCGCACACAACGTTTTAAAACTCCCCGGGAGTCTCCTGGATGAAGGCTAGGAAAAAAGGTAATTCAGTTCTCGACAAACTGGTCAATACTAACAGCGGGAGCTTGATCCTTTTGATTCCTTAAAAATAGCTACCATTCAGACCCTCGTGATAAGGTACTCGCATTAAAAGAGAGTCGTGAGACAAGGTTTTAATGTAAAAATAATCTGAATTTATTATATTCTTATTGCGGCAATCTATTTCCGGTGTCAACGAGTGTGGGTCAAATCGCTGTCAACACGGTGGAATCTTAGATTCACTTAGCGCGTTTTTCAAAATTTGCCTTTATTTTGTTTAGCTATATAACAAATCAATTAATAACTGGTCCCTTGGGGAACAGCGAATTTTGTTTCCCTCTGAATCTCAATGTTTCCCTCGACTTCGTCTCGAGAAACATTAATTGAGATTCTTGAGAAACAAAATTCACTGTTTCCCTCGGCGCCAGTCATTAAGTGTTAACTGTGTAGATGTACTGTCTGTGAAAGTGATCATCGTTTTTGGCGCGTAAGTGTCTCTTAAAAATAAAAGGTGTCAACCGGTACCTTTGGCATTCCCGTTTACGAACAAGGAAACGTGCTATTAATCTATTTCAGTTGTTGACGAGTGTGCCTCCAATCCCTGTCAACATGGAGGGACCTGTCTTGATGAACATCTGAGCTACAGATGTACGTGTGTTGCTGGATATACTGGGACTGAGTGCGAAACAGGTAAACATTTTTATTTTTGTGTGTGCATCTATCTCTTAGATGAACAAAAGGTTTCAAGTAGTCACTTTGGGCTTCCAATGTACGGGCGAGAAATAGGACATCTTTCTTTTTCCTTTGGAAAATTGGAGTGTAGGTTTTCGTCGAGGGTCGAGGGTCGAGGGTCGAGGGTCGAGGGTCGAGGGAGGTAAAAAAGTTAAAAAAGTTAATATTCCATCCTATATTAAATTAACATATAACGTTAATCGCGCGGTTTGCCTCTTCAGTACTTTTCTTGCGCCTGTTGCGTAAGCGTTTGAAGTTACCGACGACTCTTTCTTCGAAAGAAATTTAGAAGTCATTCGTCTGCATACTTTCCGCTGTTATCGGCATGTCGCTTTGCAGAGTTTGCTATAGCTCAGTCTAACGGCTCAGTTCTACTAAAAATTCCTCTCTATAACACAACATGAAGTGCCCTTCATAAACACGAGTGAAGCAACAAAAAGGTTGAGAGACCGAACAGAGAACGGCAAATGTACAAATTAAATGTCACGAACCGTAGGCGGCAAAGGCATTGGGAATTGAAACCCAGGGCCTGAAGAAGGTGATCTTCGACTTTCTAAAGAGCCACCAGTTTGATGTGAGTATTCAACCTATAGTTAACTCTCGAACGACAAAGATAAGTTTGTTGTGTCAATTAGCAACGATTTTTACACGAAATTTTCGGCCACAATACACCGATTCCAGAAAAAAACCGGAAGTTGCATGCAAGCGAGGCTTAATAGCCCTCCCGCTACCAATATGGCGGACGAAACATCGGAGGAATTAGGAAAAAATTGGAATGTATGTAAGTTTAGAGCTACCTGTCCGGATCAAATGTTGAAGAAAAGAAAAAAAGTTGGACACAAGTCCTGTGCAGCAGCAAACTGCAATAATCGAAGCGACAACCGACCTCATTTATCATTCCACGAGTTTCCTTCAGATAAACAGAGAAGGAAAACGTGGGAAATCCGTATGAAACGGGGAGATGCCTACTTTGCCACGGTAGGAAATAAGTTTTGCTGTTCCGAGCACTTCTTGTCGACTGATTTTCAACCGAGTCTGACGGGACACAGACGTTCATTAAAACCGGGAGCGATACCCTCAGTTTTCCCTTGGAAAAAAGTAGATGATCATGAAGAGTCTCTTAGTAGAGCGAAAAGGTTGCAGGCGAGATGCGAGGCAGCATCTGAGTCCGCCAAAGCAGAAGTGAGCGCCCACCAGAATAAAGAGCAGCAGGACGAAATTAGGGATCGTTCAAACGAACAAAAAGATTCCGTCGTTTTTGGTCCACCGACACTTGAGGAGCAGATAGAGGCAATGAGGAAAGAAAATGAAAGACTGCTTCATGAGTTACAAGTGTTGTGGCAGCACGAAAGTACAACGAAACAAGATGGACGCCACGTTTATCTTCTACGTCCCCCAAGGCATGCTGGGGCAAACCATAACAATGCACAATGTAACAGACAGACACCGCGGAAATATGATTTTTGGGGCGCGCTACAGTATTTTTTCCGGTCAGCGGTACACATTAACAAAACTACAAAATACTAGCCTGCGTCACAGACAGACGAAACCGGAAAAAGCGCCGGTATTACCGGCGATTTCGTGACACGTCCGGCTGCAACGCAGGCTACAAAATACCGGCAACTTTTAGTTGTTTTCGCCCCGAGTCTGGACGACAGCGAAAAAAGTCGAAAGTTAGAGCTCACAATGTAAAGTTAGGCTTAAGACTCCGCTCATTTGTTGGATAGTTCTTGGTTTATATTATATAATGTGCCAAAGCCAAGCGGAACTTGCACACGGTGTGAAAATGTTGTTGTTTCGTGAGGGTTCATGCTTGCAAGCGGCGAGTCAGAGCATTCAAGGCTAAAACCAGACAGCGTTTGTGTAGCTGCAGCCGTGTTCTGAAGGACACCGACTTCTCAAGTTTGTAGTGCTGGTGGGTATAAATCGGTATGTGAACGGCATTTCAATCAAAGTCATCGGGAAGACAACAAAACATGCTCGCATCTGTCTACTTGAGGGCGTACTACCGAATTACAGACTCGGCAGTGCTTTGTATAAATCTGGGACACGCTGTTGCGTCAGGTACAGGACTGAAATCCCCAAAGGGCTCAAAAACTGGTCACAACTCGAGGAAGAATTCACCGAGGTATTTTCTTATTACAAAATATCCAATTTTAAGGATACTCTACTTCTGGAAGGCTGGCGAAAATAAAATATTCACTTTTCACACTTATTTTTTCTTTATCTCTTCTCATAATTTCAAATTGTTACAGTTCTTTATTTTGTTTTTAGCACCTCCAAAATGTGAAAATGCTTTAAACTAGTTGCAAAGGTGTTGGGGTTTGCAAGAGAAGAAACAAACATTTAATCTGATCATCTTAAGAGGGCAGAAGGCATGGCTTGCAAAGCTGTTAAAAAGGTAGCTAAAAATACATATCTTATTAACCAAGTGCAAGCATTTTGATTGGTTGATTTTAGTTATTGGCCCTCTGAGTGCCTGAGTTGTGTAATAAATGCATGTTATTGTAAGACAACAAAAAATACCATTAACTCCCCGTTAAAACACTATAAATTGATTTCATTTTCAGTTAGAAATAGGCTACCCCCACCCCCACCATATTTGCACAACAATCTTCTGATCATAAGGCCATCTCAGATATGAGCCCATCCCATGAGCCCATACAACATGAACCTTTATATAACTTTCTAAAGACATGTACATTTAACAAATTGAGGTCAGTTTTTCATGCGTCTGTCCTGTTATTGATGATGAATTTCGTTATTACATTGTCAAAGTAGCTGTAGATCCACAACGCAATAGCTGAGTGGATCCACAGACTACTTTGATGTTATGACAAAATTCATTGTCAATAACAGGACAGATGCATGAAAAACTGACATCAATTTGCTTTTTACGATAAGTTGTCAAATTGCCTGCTCTCGCTCGTTGCCGCATCGCATAAATTATAAATTCATGTGTGTCCGCTTATTGACAATAAAAATTAGCCAATCAGCGTGCAAGAATTTCTGCAGTTATTGTAAAAGTTAATATGATACTGGGATTTCCCAATATAAAACTTGTTCTATTGTACATTTGTTTTCTACTTTGACTTAGCAGAACTGTCCATGGATTATTCCCACAACATTAATACAGTAAACACACCAACTGAGAGAATACTGCCCAATGCTGTCCATGACAACTCCAAAGTAAAGTACTCCTGGACATTAAGCCATCTGTCTATGCAGTATCTTGTCCCTAACCCTAACCCAGCAAAAATGAGTCTATTTCAGTCAAGTTTACCTCTTTGATTGTTGATGTATTTGACAAAATTTCTGTGGAATGCACTTAATGAATTTCCTCACTTGCTGCCTTTCAATTTACTGTATAAAGCCTGATTTCAAGTGATTAACAATGACTGGCAGAACTTGCTTTGGCAGTGCAACTTCACACTCTGCACAAAATTTCACACAGGAAAAAACAATTTCGCAGAACTTAAGTGGTGAACTGTGGGAGGTGCCAGGCCTCATGGTTAGTGTGCTAATCTCTGGATCAAGCTGCCTGTGTTCAATGCCGCATGTGAGCCCTGGCAGGGACATTGTGTTCTGTGTTCTCAGGCAAGAAACTTTACTCTCACTGCGCCTCTCTCCGCCTAGGTGTAAACATAGGCACGCAAGGCGTGCAAGAGTTATTTTTTTAATTAAAAGGTTATGAAAATAGGAGCATTTAAGGGAGTGTTTACAGTGACAATTTAGTTAATTTGACAAGTGTTTTTGGCTACGCTGCACAGCACGAAAGAAAGTGAGAATTTATGATATACATACGATCTTAAATCTCTAAGATAAACGAATAGTAGGCCTTACAATTTTGATTTAAAAGTCTGGCTGCCTGGTTTATGTTGAGAGTGGAAAGAGGCGAAGTGAAGGCCTTGGCGTTGTTTATTTTAACGAGAGAGAATGGGTGATTGTTTTTGGGTAGGTTTTTGAGTTGGTGCGCAAAGAAAGGGCTGTGAATTTTTTCTTTGGAGAGGAGCAAGCCATATATGTGTATTTTGTGCTTCCATAATAAAACATGGAGTATTGAAAGATGATGTTTTAATACCGAACAAAGAAAGAGAAAAAAACACCTCTGACACGTTGACAGTCTAATTTAATTCATTCCCATATGAAAAACAAGTGTCAAATTACCATTTGTAACTAAAAATAGCAGGCATCTCGTGGGAACAAGTGGTGATGATTTGCCAGCTCTAATTGAATTTACTCCCTTGTGAAAAACAAGTGTCAAATTACCCTTTGTAACTAAAAAATAAAATATCTCGTTATATTTCCATGCAACAACAACAAAACAATCGTTACCTGTACCTATTGTAAACGTTCGAACTCTTTCAAATGAAAATAGTCTCGTCTCCTCTAAAACATTTCGTAAGAACTAGAAGCAACGATGCGTGACGTCTAATTGAATTTACTGCTTGTGAAAAACAAAAATATCAAGTTACCATTTGTAACTAAAAATAGCAAGCATCTCGTGGAAACAAGTGGTGATGATTTGCCAGCTCTAATTGAATTTACTCCCTTGTGAAAAACAAAAGTGTCAAATTACCCTTTGTAACGAAAAAATAAAAATATCTCGTTATATTTGCACGCAACAAGAACACAGCAACCGTTACCTGTACCTATTGTAAACGTTCGAACTCTTTCAAATCAAAATAGTCTCGTCTCCTCTAAAACCTTTCGTAAGAACTAGAAGCAACAATGCGTGACGTCTAATTGAATTTACTCCTTGTGAAAAACAAAAATATCAAGTTACCTTTGTAACTAACAATAAATTTGATTGGCTGTTTATAGTAGATCCGATCTGATTGGTGTGACATACATACATCTCTCACTGACTCACTGATCCATTGACCCGTCCACAACATACTCGACACGCCGACTAAGAGATATTTTTTTACAAAAAAATAACTCAAAAATAGGTAATGCCAAATTTAATACTGGGATGGAATAGCATCCCATCCAGGGGAGAGTAGAAATACTCTTAGTCGCTTGATGTTGCAGAGACCTGGATAAGCTCCAACCTGATAGACCACTTAGCTCGTATGCGGTCTTCGCCTACTAAGTGGTGAACTAAATACAATAAATACTGAAAGAATTGCATCAGTTCTATAATACATGCTTTTGTGATGAATGTTGAATTTTTCAAATGGTTTCTAGATGGCACATGAGCCAATTCAGAGACATAATGGTGTAAACAAACTCAGTTGTAAGCCAATTTACCACAGGAAAACAAATAAACATGTTTTTATATATGTATTACCATCGGGTGCTATAGGGTCTTGTAATAAAGTGGCCAGTTACAAGTCAAGTAAGAATCTTGCAGAAGATAAATACAATGTTGTGAGGGGGGATGATGCAATATTTTTACTAATGGGGCTCACAATTAATTTTACATTGATTCAAAGCAGGTAATGTATAATTTAGCGAGAACATACAAAGTAAAAGTTATTTTGTAGTGACTGAGCAAAGCTAAGTCTGAAAAATTAAATGAGTGGAAAAACAACAACAGTTAATTCATATAAGTTGATACAATGACCGTGTAAGATAGTGAAACAGAAATCGAGCAATCAAACAAATATCTGTGAAAGCTTCAAATGACCGAGTAAACAATGTGGGTATCAGTGAAGAGTGGATTGCTGCTTCTTTGGACTGCTGAATGTGTTTTCAGCACCAAAAGAAGTGAGACTTGACCAAATCTCATGAGTGGAACGGTTTAGTGTAAAGAAATGCAGGTTTGGGCATTTTAAAATATTAAGTAGTTACATGTACATGCATGTACAAGGAAACTTTTGAAAAAATTTGCATGTACTTTCAACATGTAAAATAGTAAACTTGCAAACAAAAATACTTCAAGCAAGGAAAAATATTGTCAATGAACGAAGATATTATTCAGTATTTTCAATTTACCAGTGGCCACGAATCGTCTTAAATAATCTTTGTCCCGCCTTGGCAGCGGCCAGCAAATCAACACATTTTCGATTTTTTTCTCGCTTCGCAAACATCACCACTAACCAACTCCTGTTTAAAATTAAATGAAATCGATCAACAACTGCCGTTTTATTTTGACTAAGAACGGCCAGTACGAAAAATATTATTTAACTCATTCCGAAAGACGCAGCAAGTTAGAAAGGTAAAAGAAACGTCAAACAAGCCAGTCTTCGAAGATAAAATTCTTATCAAAGTTTCATTGACGAGGGCGAATTTTTCCTAAAATATGAACAAGCGCGAGAGTGAGTGAGTGTGAATACCATCACAACACAAAAATGGTTCTGACTTAGATGTACCTCTATCACTTCATGCAAATTAAATCCAGCCAATCTTCAAACCCCTCAGTTGCAAAAGCCTTGTGCAGATCCTATCTTCTGCTTTGCCTGGATACCCATCATTGTTTTTGACAATTCTGAAGTGAAGAGGGCGACATGATCGACATGATCGTGACTCGATTCCGCAAACTGCACATTACTCCACACAAAATGACTTCCCTGTACCCTTATTCATTACGAACATTTTTTTAAGTATGAAAATTCATTTTGGAGGTCAAACTCACAAAAAAACGAGAAGTGTCAAGGATATTTTCCGCCTTAACCCCACGCGACATATCCACCCTTTCGTCCATCGATCGATCGATCCAGGGACAAGATAGCCTGATGGTGATGACCACTGACCAGTTACTGTGACGTCACAAAAATTCCGCGGTGTCTAACAGACATAACAATGCATCATGTAACACAAGAAAGTAAAAGCAAGGAAAGAATTTACAAGTTTGGTCTGGAAAGATTTTCAAGTAGTAGCGAAGATATCAAGTTTTATACTGGATTTCCTGACTATCCAACTTTAATTGAGTTTTGGAAATATGTAGAGCCTAGTGCCAGTAACTTAACATATTACAGTTATGTGCGTGACAACAGTGATTCGATCAACGTAGGAAATCAATTTCCCTACCTGGGAGGTAAACAAAAGGAGTTTCCCGGAAGCAATGTTGGGTGTCGAAGGAAATTACAGCCAATTGATGAACTTTGGCTATTTTTAACTCGCTTAAGACTTGGTCTATTTGAGCGAGATCTGGCTTTTAGATTTAATATTTCAGAACAAGTAGTGTCAGATATAATTACTACATGGGCTAATTTCCTGTATTTGATTTTGGGGAGCCTGCCCATATGGCCCTCCAGAGAACAAATTAAGCAGTATTTGCCTGAAGTTTTCAAGGGTGAATTTGAAAATATAAGGTGCATAATAGACTGCACAGAGATAAAATGTCAGACACCACAAGACCTGGAGAAGCAGAGTGAATTGTACTCTGAATACAAGTCCCACAACACATTCAAAGGCCTTGTAGGAATTTCCCCTAATGTCTGGATTACCTTTGTCAGTAGCCTTTATGGAGGAAGTATCTCTGATAAGGAGATTGTAAAGAGTAGTTCCTTAATTGATTTGTTAGAAGAGAATGATTTGATAATGGCAGATAGGGGATTTGATATACAGGATTTACTGGCATGCAAGAAGGTAAAACTTTTCATCCCTCCTAAGCGACAAAGTAAGTCAGATCAATTTTCTAAGGAAGACTGTTTTGCAACCATGAGAATTGCAAATGTAAGAATACACGTTGAAAGAGCTATTAGGAGAATAAAGGGATGGCATATATTTGATGGTGTAATTCCACTTAGTTTGTGTGGAGTTGTCAATCAACTCTGGGCAGTGAGCTGTTTGCTGGTTAACTGGCAGAAACCTGCCTTAACTTGTTAAGTTTTCTTACAATTAAGTACTGATACCTAAGATTTAATTTGTCATTTGGTAATAAATGTAAACAAAGTACAGGATGTTTCATCAGTGATGATTAATTATATGGTGATTCCCACCATATTGAAATTATGCATTACATGGCTTCAAGTTTCATTCAGTGCATGTGTGACAAAGAAGGGCTTATCATCCAGTATTTTGCTAGCAACATTAAAGTACAATTGAATTATTGAGGTTTAACTATGATTTTATACATTCACAATCCTTTTAAACTGTATTTTGTAATTCATTCAACATTGTATTACCTGAGAAAAGCTAACAGAAGTTGGCATTCTCTCCTATCAGATGCTGCAAAAATGTATTAGTACTTTAATAATACATTATTTAGTCTGGCATTAGCCATAATCACATCTTGTAAGGCCATCTCTGATCCTTGGGTAAGCCAACTCATATATAATATATTTGTCATAAAATTGTTCAATGTTCATCAGCTTCTCCTTCCACCATTCTGGCTGAAAGGCAATTTCCTCATGAAAAAATTCTCCGTTACTTCCAAGTATAGCAAGGACACCCCAAAGTCTGCTCACGACAAAGAGTTGTTGTTGTACTTGATAAAAGTAGGTATGACTCTTGTTTACTTTCAAACCAGTATCAGACATTTTGCAAATAGATTTCCTTATAAGGGCATCTTTCAGGGTCTCACTATCCTTAACAATGACATTCTTAGCTTCAATGATTCCATAAGGACTCCTCTTACTTGGGTCTGTTACCAGACCATCTGGGGAGGCCCCCAAAATTCCCGTTTCCTTTTCAACAAAAAATCCACATTTTGCTACATGCACACTTGTATGTCCCTGTTGGTGCATTAGGTCAGTGTACTTGTCTATTACTAGTTGCTCATTCTCTAAGCCATCTTTCATGGCTTGTGACTGATAGTCCTTGTTATAGTGTAGTACTTCTTTGATAATTTTTGTTGGTGATGTATCTGCTTTGTGATTGCATCCTACTCTGTAACTCTTTGATGCTGTCACTCTTCCGAACCTGTGCTTATACCATTCATGGCAAGCAGACTGCTGTCTTGTTTGGGACTCTATCTCAACAATTTCCTCTTCAGTTTTGAAAAGACTTCTCTTTATTCTCTCACCTCTTGTTTATTTCAGAAAGAGATATTGGATGTTCATTCACTGGTGATATTATCTGAGTAACAGATGCTTCATGATGTCTCAAGTCCTCCCTTCTCTCGACCACATTTCTAGGTTCACTTTCACAGCTTGACATAGAACTTGAAGAGGCACCACTGATGGACCGAGGCTGAATGCTTGTTCCAAACTCTTTAAGTTGTACATGAAGTACGGAACCCTTGGCAACTTCTCCCACTATTGTATCGATTAGCACAATATCGTTCACATCAGGAATCATCTTTGAAAATGGTGCAGACGGGTTCACTTTTTGTAAATTTTGTTTTAACATTCCGACAGATTCTACGTCTAATTTACGCAATTTTGATGGCCTTGGGTCAAAAAGTGTGGGGTACACGCCCCTACGTTTCCTTCCTGAGGTATCTGATGCATGTCGGGGTTTGAAAAGTTTCTGCGACATCACAGGATTATGTTGTACAGTCCTTTTCCCCGGAATTCCCATTTTCTAGGTTTGGAGGTGCAGCTGCGGTTATCAACTTGTTCAACTGTATTTTTCCTAGATAATTCATCCAGTTTCCAGATCACTGCCATCACATGACAGCAGCAGCCACTTTTCCCAGCTGGGCAAATTTTGTCGCACTCAGCAGCTAGAATCTTAGGGTTGCCGTTATTCTGAACCACCATTTTTACTTTATATTTGACAGCTTTTCTATAGGAGGCCCAACAAAGTGCTCTGAGATAAATAATGTGTTCTTCTAAATTGTCTGTTGTTACTTGGACATCGTGCACAAATGGTAGCAACCTAAGACCTTTAGAACTTGCAAATTCGACAAAGGTATCTTCTGATTTTCGGCTAGCGTTCTTTCCGCAGTTCTTAAGATGCTCTAATGTGTCAGTTGGAACAAACTTGGGGAGAAGTCTGAAGTCGTTCGTGAAAGCCGAATCAGCTGTAGGAAATTTGTTAATGTGGTTGGTTGCAACAGTCTCGATATCGACTGAAACATTTGAGTCTGTATGTTCTTGCTTCAACCTTGCTACTTTAGCTTTAGTAAAGCTCTTCTCCGGGTCAGGGTCGTAGATTTTTAAGTTTTTCATTTCATTCAGGTTCTTCACTCTAAAAAGACCGTGAGCAAAGTTAATAAGTCATAAAAATAGCGAGGACAGGTTGTTTATAAAGAGAGACAATCGAAGGATGCCAAGTATAACAACATACCTTTCCAAAAGTTCCTTTTTATTGCCACTTTGATTTATTCGGCGACATTTTAGCCAAAATTTTAACTGGCTAACCGTCAATTTCCCTATTTGTTCTGCACTAACACTGGCGCCAGGAATTATGCCGTACATTTGCGGACAAAAATAAATGACAATAAAATGATGTTTGAATTTCAAACACAAGATGATCGACGTCGAAATCACAATAAACAAAGTCGAAATAGCAGCATTTGAACATCAATTGACTAACTATTCGAATCCAATGACACATTCACTGAAGTTCAAGTTGAAAATGTGAAACATCTTTTTCAGATAAGTCGAAGTTCAAAAATATCACCTTCAAAATGTCGAAGTTTTAGATAATATTTTGAACTTCAACCTACGAAATTCGCATTTATTATTTCCATGAAAGCATAATTTAAACTTCAAATTCTCGTTTGACGTCACCTTCAAATGAAATCATCATCAAACAAGTTGTTTCTGAGATTAAAAACTGTCGTTCGAAACGGCAGTAATCGAAGTCGAACTGGCAAAACTTCAATTCGAAAGGAACCGGAAATACATTCCTGACAATGACACCGGAACAGGAAGTTGTACACGAGACTACCGCTGGACGCCCAGGAACGCGGGTGAACTCGGAACTTGAACGAAGAAAAGAATGAAGATGGCCGCTCGTTGTCTTCCAAACGTCGAAGATTTTTTCGAGGGTTTTCTAAGACTGCTAGAGACATCAGAAAATAACTTACACTCTGCGACATACGACAATTCAGAATTTTTGTTTCGCCGGCTTGATGCCCACGAAAGAACTCTGTCAACGCTTTTGAATAGGATTGAGCAAACGTATCATGGAGTTCCTCAAGTACACGATCTTACCCGCGACTTATGTACCTTATTAAGTCATACATCAAACTTGAGAAGTCATTACGAAAGTAGGTTTTTCCTTTGTTTGGAGAGAGACAGTGATGAGCATTTGCCAACCATTGTAAGTAATTCCTTAAATAGACGAGATCAAGGAGCGGGACCTGGCAGGCTAAGGGTTCGTGTAACTCGTGAGCAGCTCCAAAGTCTTAATGAAGATGCAGGCTTCACTTGGAGCGAAATTTCAAGAACTCTGGGAATATCCGAAAGAACATTGCGCAGAAGACGTCATGAATTTGGAATGAGACTTGAAGGAAAAGAGTTCTCGAGCCTATCTGACAGCGAGTTTTCACACCAGTTGCAAATTTTAGGAAATTTTGAAGATCAGAAATATAACATATATAACAAATATAACAAATATAACATTACTTGTGTTATTTCAAATGGCGATAAAAAACCTGAAAATTTATATGAAAATGAAAGGCATACGTTAAACCAATTTTTTTTTTTTGGGGGGGGGGGGTGGTGGTGGGCTAATGTGGGAAGGGTGTATGGTACTACCCTATGTGTCCTCCAATTTAAAAATGTTTGTCTGACTGCCCTATAGTATATGGCTGGGTCAGGGTATGTTTTCATACATTTTGTTTGAGATATGGTAAAATTCCGCCTTCGCAGGTGTAGTTGTGCCTTGTTCTTGACACAAAATTCTTGAAACCCACAGCAAAAAAACTGCCAAGAAACACGATTGGGAAAGCATGAAAATCCTGCATACTCGCGCCAGGAATGCCTGCTACAAGTGGTTGGAATCTGCGAATCTGCACGATCCGAATGAATTCGCGCCAAAACGCATCGTCTCAGATCCCGTATGCTATAGCGTCCAGCGGTAGTCTGGTGTACAACTTCCTGTTCCGGTGTCCTTGTAAGGAATGTATTTCCGGTTCCTTTCGAATTAAAGTTTTGCCAGTTCGACTTCGATTACTGCCGTTTCGAACGACAGTTTTTAATCTCAGAAACAACTTGTTTGATGATGATTTCAATTGAAGGTGACGTCAAACGAGAATTTGAAGTTTAAATTATGCTTTCGTGGAAATAATAAATGCGAATTTCGTGGGTTGAAGTTCAAAATATTATCCAAAACTTCGACTATTTTTGAACTTCGACTTATCTGAAAAAAATGTTTCACATTTTCAACTTGAACTTCAGTGAATGTGTCATTGGATTCGAATAGTTAGTCAATTGATGTTCAAATGCTGCTATTTCGACTTTGTTTATTGTGATTTCGACGTCGATCATCTTGTTTTTGAAATTCAAACATCATTTTATTGTCATTTATTTTTGTCCGCAAATGTACGGCATAAGGAATGTCCTCAGGAGAGAGCTCCACTTGCTCTTGCCCTTCTTGCTCGCTCGCCATTGCCTAGTTTCAAACCGTGAGGGTCTAGGTACTAGTCTGTAAATTATGGGATTAGCAACTATTGATTCACATAGTCTGAAAGAGCTTACCGAGATTCACAAGATTCCCAAGTTTGGTGTTAATCAGGCTAGTTTTCACTGAGATACAGCCATTTGAAAATGTCAAAATTTACAAAGAAATGTATGGCAATCCGGACGCTGTCCACACGGCGTCCGGATGCCATACATTTCTTTGTAAATTTTGACGTTTTTAAATCGCTGTATCTCGGTCAAAACTAGCCTGATTAACACCAAACTTAGGAATCTTGTGAATCTCAGTAAGCTCTTTCAGACTATGTGAATCAATAGTTGCTAATCCCATAATTTACAGACTCGTACCTAGACCCTCACGGTTTGAAACCAGGCAATGTTGCTTCGAATTTACCGCGAGGGCTATTAAGCCTCGCTTGCATGTAACTTCCGGTCGGTGTATTCGCAACTATTCCAATTACAACATTGCAGCCGGCCAATTTTCCAGTGTAAAATGAGATCACTAACCTACACGACGCCTACGGTTCGTGACATTTAATTTGTACATTTGCCGTTCTCTGTTCGGTCTCTCAACCTTTTTGTTGCTTCACTGGTGTTTATGAAGGGCACTTCATGTTGTGTTATAGAGAGGTATTTTTAGTAGAACTGAGCCGTTAGACTGAGCTATAGCAAACTCTGCAAAGCGACATGCCGATAACAACGGAAAGTATGCAGACGTCTTATGGTATTTCTTAGAACATGTTATCAAATTTAATTCAACAGCAGTGGCTTAACTGCCGAAGGGGAGAACTGTTTAAGTATGTCAAAACTGTACGATGAATAATTGCTTTGTATTTAATACATATCTGAAACTTTATGGAGGGAAATTAATTTAAATTGTTATGGGGTAGGTTGTTAGTTCGTGCAAAATACAACATTACAACCCTTCTATTCACCGGAATTTCTCCCGAGCTCCGTTTGATAAAGACTTTATTTTACACCCTCGAATTCATCAGTCTACCCCTGTGCCCCTCAAGAAGTGAGTGAGGAACTAATATTCCCACATGTTTTAAAACGGATATCAAGAACTAGTTTTCTATATTCCAAGCGACACGTAGTAGAGATATTTACATGGCTACGTTAACAACAAAGGCTTATACATAGGTTATATTTCCGACTGTAATATGTAACCAAGCTTACTTTGTCACACTATGAACTTTAAAACACTTTCCTAAAACAAGGCCAAGTGTATCCCTAACAAATATGCCCTGCCTTGCAGGCATAAACGAGGAAAGGGTAGCACGAGGGCCAAAAATGTAAAGAACTGAAAAGGCAAGAGACACTGACCTATAGCGAGAAACAGACTGTTTCCAATAAGCAATACCCTTTAATCTCTTTCACCCGTAAAAACTCCATTCATTCGCCTTTGCATTGTTTCCTCCTCTAGGTAACATTTTACCAGGCATTTTTTCGGTCGTGACATCGTTGCCTTTTAGCATCGTAGATTTCGAAGCGAGCATCGCAGCTTTCAGGATTTCAAAGTCCATATTGCCGAAGCTAATGTTCCTTAGCTTTATAATTTTCAAAAATAGCACTCCGCGAAAGGTCTCTTCGTTGCTGCGATACGCTATGCTGCCGCACGTCTTCTTGTCTTTCCATGTCCATTTGTTACAGCTACTGCTGCTTAGCTTGACAAATTTCAATTTTACAACTCCACGAGTTGAACCAAAAACCATCTTCGTGCCGCGTTAGCCGCCATATGTATGAACTCCATGTTGTCTGACAAAAAAAAATCGTCTTTCTAGTACCCCGCTAAAACCTGCTGAACCTACCTCACGAAGTGCCTAGGACAAGAACCATACTAAGCAGGGGAGGGTTGGGAGAAACGATTTAATCCAGTTTAATGAATAAATTAATCAGAATCGAGTGAGTGAGTGAGTGAGTGAGTGATCGAGTGCCATCCGATTGCCCCCTAAGCTCATGGATGTTACGTAACATCCATGAGCAAAAACTAAGGAAGGATTGTGTGATTAACAAGAAAGTGTGACTGTGACCAACCATTGAAAAGAGAATGGTATATGTCACGCACCTCTTTGAACATGAATGAGAATTATGGGTGTAAAATAAATGTCTTTTATTCTTCCTTGCGAAGCACAAATTATTTCATGCGACTTGCAAGTTATAGTTCACAGTTTTCAAAGATATTTTTTGATGAACGTTTTATTGCTTATCAGATATTAATGAATGCGAGTCTGAACCATGTGTCAATGGAGGAACATGTACCGATAACGTTGGTCGCTACACCTGTTCTTGTCCCAGGGGATACAGAGGAGTAAATTGCCACAGAGGTACGTGTAGAGCATGGGGAGGAGATGTCTGAATAAGATTACTTTGGGTTTGGCTGGAACTTTATTTTACCCCTGAAAGACGCCACTTAAAACGAAAATGACGCTGTTTCTTTTTTATTATTTCTTCGAATACAACCCAAATGATACCTAAAGGCGGGGATACACGTGAAGGCTGTTTTGAGGTCGCTTAACACTGCCTTTCTGCCAATATCTCGGTCACTTTTCAAGCGGCACTAAATCTCTCTGCTTATCTCATTAACCACTACTGTTTGGCGGTTTTGTGTAAATTTTTGGGTGATTTTTGGGCATTTTGGGAAAGAGATATTTTTTCTCAAAGGATACGTTAAATTGAGGAAAATATGAAAGGCTGAAGATTTGATGGATTTGGAAAATTGAAATTTGAAGTGAAGAGTTAGTAGACGGATACCAAACAGTCCCCTAGCAACCTGGGGCTCTCTTTTGCGGGGGTCAACTGTCTGGTAGTGTTTCCAACCCCTCCTAATCCTAACAATTTCTTTTTCTATATCACTTCAAATTTCACGCCTATTCATGTCTACCTCCGCCTTAAAGGCTGAAAAATGGCGTTTCGTCCGGAGCAAGCCTAGTGAGACCAAAATCCTTGGTTTTACACTCCTAAGTGAGGCGATGAGCATTTCCGATATTTTCACATGGGTGTCCCTCTCGGCATTAGGCTAGAGTCTAGGGATAGCAGAATCGTCTTACTCCACAAACTAGTCAATGCAGTTGGAGCTTTGAAGACATGATTGATCATCGCAGTTATACACACAACTTAAGCAGCTGTGAAATTTAAGCCTGAAAAAAATACTGACCAGCTCCCAGATGGCTTGATAGCTCAGTTGGCACAGCACTGTACCGGTATTGCATGGCTCATAGGTTCGAATCCCGTTCAGGCCTGTATTTTTTTCAGATTTTAATTTCATCACTGCTTACTTTGTGTGTATAACTGCAAGGATCAATCATGTCTTCATATCTTTCTCCGCAGTTCAAATATATGATCTTTCATATATTCATTTGTACTGTTGGAGGTTGTTTCTTGATTCAATGGAATATTGCTCCTCCAACTGATGGACTGATTGTCCGTCGCAGGGCTAACCCCCCTGAATTTTGCCGGGTTACATAAATAACTCGCCACACCCAATTATACTCTCAGGAGGAGGGGCGGGGGAGCGAAAGCCGCCTGGAGAGTGATATTATTTTCACACTTGGCCCCAACCCAAATCCAAGAAAAGCAAAACTGAAAGCACGCTGCATGCGTAATATTAAATTCTTAAGTGAATCATCGATGAATGACCGTTATCCTCGCCTTTAGACCTTTATAAATGCAGTCTCTAATCCCATTACATTAATAAATAGCTCGGAGAATCGTGATACAGCCGATTACGATACAGGATTTCAAAATTTTGTGAACCTTGCTATGGAAGATTATACTTTAGTAATGTTTGATCTGCTCTGATCTAGACATTGACGAGTGTTCAAAAAATCCATGCAACTCAGGAGATTGCCAAAATAATCCTGGAAGCTACAGCTGTAACTGTCACCCTGGCTGGCTTGGAAGCACGTGTGATGGTGAGAAATGTCCTCACGTGATGACTTTAGACCGTTTTCACTCACTTGGCCAGCAATCATCCAAATATGTTGGAATAAAAGAAACTAATTTGGAAGAAAATAGTTCAATTCCCTCAGGATTGGCTCGGTACATCAACGTCAACCTCGTTCGCAGTGTAATCTCTCGCACTTTCTCGAGGGAGAGAGAGGAACCTGGGAGCGAGGTCATTCTTTGATACGCAAATATGGCTGCCGTGACGTCAAGTGAAAACGCTCTACATGTATAAGCTATTACAACTGATCAAGAGTTATTTGACAAGTAATTGGTCTAGTGTGACCCATCTAAAGTTAAAATCAACTTACAAAGCAAAACGATATTACTGGAAAGGACTGTTTTATGGCTTTAAGCTGGTCGGATGAGTTTCATGCGCCTGAAAGGTTAAAAGCTTGTTGTGTTTCGTTTCGTTTTATGATTCAATTGTTTCTAGAAGGTTTTACGTATTTCCTGAACCTTTCACAGTTTTGATTTTGTAAGGTCATTTTACGAACGAAACAAGAAAGAATGGCGTTGATCTGGATTAGACGATTAAATACACTTGTTTTTCTTTCAGTTCAAGACTTCTGTTACGGTCACTCCAATTGTTCAAACGGAGCCACCTGTGAAAACAGAGATTCCGACTACGAGTGCCTTTGCAAGGACGGGTGGACTGGATACCACTGTGACATTGGTTGGTAAATCAATTTCCTAACGGTATATATCGGTAGCCATGCTACAAAAGAATATGATTTTATTTAGTTCTTATTAGCCGAGCGGGAGGTCTGTATGGGAGAATCTTGAGCGAGGTCGACCAAGGTCAAGATTTTCCCATACAGACCGACTAAGTTCGGTTAATAAGATATATATTTCTTGTATGGCTCTGTGTCACAAGGACTGGGAACTACCAAATTCACGTATTTGATTGGCTGAAATCGATACTGAAGCTGTATAGAATTTCCCATCTAGACCGGCATCTAGACCGGTAATGTTTTGCAGTGAAAAAGTAAACTAAAATGCGAAATCATTGACTATTTTCATCTAACAATTTTTATAGATGGCCAAAAAGCCTGACGAGCAAACTTTGGCAGAATTAGATCCAGCTCATCTCCATTCCCAAGCAAAATGTCAGTTAATACAAACCAGTTACAATAAACGAATTTAATTGTTCTTGCTTGAACCATATAATAAACATCTTATTAACGGAACGTAGTCAGTCTGCATGGGAGAATCTTGACCTTGGTCATGTGTACAGACCTCAATGCGTTCGATTTGCACTCACGACCTCGGTCAAGATTCTACCATACAGACCTCCTGCTCGATTAATAAGAGCTAAATTGTATGGCTCTGAACAAGAAAACCGTCATTTCGCTGAAAGTCGCTAAATATAGCCAGTTGGAAGCCACTGTCATTTTGCTTGCAAATAGGTATGGAAAATTTGGTCAGAAGAAGGTTGAACTCACTGAGGGTATATTTGTAATTGTAATTTGAACGCGAGTGAAGTACCATTCGCGGGAATTTCAAAATCGTTCGAGCGCGAAGCGCGAGGCCGATTTGAAATTACGAGCACGATTTCTACCTAAATTGTACGACACAAGGTCCAATTACTAATCAATCGTATCTATAACAAATTTCGGAATTAAAAATGTCTCTGAGAACTTCTTTTTGACGAGAATGCCTGTAGCGCTTTTCATAAATTTTGAAAACTGTAGGAAACACTGCGATGGAAGCCATTAAAGTGCGCATAATTGGCGCGCAAATCACGTGGGTATCCAATTGCAAAAAGTTGAAATTGGATAGCTGAAATTGGATACCTACGTGATCGCACGCGGAGAACCAATCACGATCGAGAATTTTGTTATAGATACGATTAGCAGTCTAATTGGCCATCAAAGCAACATAACTTCTTCGTAACACTGACTTTCTAGCTATCAACAACTGAATGTATCAAATAGTTAGAATAGATCTTCGACAATTTGATGGCAACAATTCCTAACAGGAGGAGGGGTAAATGAACCTTGCTCCAGAAAGTTCCATTCCAAACACATAGCTCGGCATATATCATTTTTTCTCAATTATTATTCGATTTTCAGTTGCTGATAACTAAAAACATTTTCATTGTAATAGAAATAAGTGTGAACAAATGAACTTGAACGCTATCAATTATGTTTCTCACGCTTTTACGTGAATGATCTGCAATCCTATCAACTGATGAATTATGAAGAAACAAAAGGTTAAGAAAAGTAGTAATATTAACCGCGATACAAATTTATATACAGTGGTAGCAGTTCCTCTTTTTGTCAGTTGCGCAGCGAGCGAAAGGCTGATAGAGCAAACGAGAGAACACTTTTTCCCTTCGGCTCGTTCGCATGCCACCCGTATTTTGCCAACTCAGTTAACTAGCCGGAAAAGGACTGCAAGCAGTCTAGATTTGAGACAGGCAATCCTCGGAGACACAGGAAGAGCTAATCGGGACTATGCGATATTTTCTGGCGAAAGTTTACCTCAAGAGCGGGAAGTCCACTTACTGTTTTTTTTTTGGCCAATCAGCGAGACGGAATTCGAACACTTCTGGAACTGGTTAGGTAAGAGTAAATGCCCAGGGGCTCTTCCACTCGTGATGTAAACTTTCGCCCGAAAATGTCGCATCGTCCCGACTAGCCATCCCCTGGTGTCTTGGAGGAGGCAGACGGACCCGCTAGAACTTGAAAATAATATATAAAAGATATACAAAGGCAATATAACGGTTATTAATTACCCACACCCTGTTTAATTAATTTGCTTAAAATGATTGAATTCCGTATGCACAGAGTTGGTGGAAATTTGTTACAACAATGAAGTTGGTGTTGCCAATTCCAGTATCATCCCTGATAATCAGATGAGTGCCTCGACTCAATACAACGATAGTCAGGCCGCTTACGGCCGACTCAACTATAACAGAGGTGGCTGGTGTGCTCGTGAAGCTAACAGAACTGACGACTGGCTCCAGGTTGATTTTAACAGAACGGTGCAAGTGTGTGGTGTTGAAGGCTGTTTTGAGGTCGCTTAACACTGCCTTTCTGCCAATATCTCGGTCACTTTTCAAGCGGCACTAAATCTCTCTGCTTATCTCATTAACCACTACTGTTTGGCGGTTTTGTGTAAATTTTTGGGTGATTTTTGGGCATTTTGGGAAAGAGATATTTTTTCTCAAAGGATACGTTAAATTGAGGAAAATATGAAAGGCTGAAGATTTGATGGATTTGGAAAATTGAAATTTGAAGTGAAGAGTTAGTAGACGGATACCAAACAGTCCCCTAGCAACCTGGGGCTCTCTTTTGCGGGGGTCAACTGTCTGGTAGTGTTTCCAACCCCTCCTAATCCTAACAATTTCTTTTTCTATATCACTTCAAATTTCACGCCTATTCATGTCTACCTCCGCCTTAAAGGCTGAAAAATGGCGTTTCGTCCGGAGCAAGCCTAGTGAGACCAAAATCCTTGGTTTTACACTCCTAAGTGAGGCGATGAGCATTTCCGATATTTTCACATGGGTGTCCCTCTCGGCATTAGGCTAGAGTCTAGGGATAGCAGAATCGTCTTACTCCACAAACTAGTCAATGCAGTTGGAGCTTTGAAGACATGATTGATCATCGCAGTTATACACACAACTTAAGCAGCTGTGAAATTTAAGCCTGAAAAAAATACTGACCAGCTCCCAGATGGCTTGATAGCTCAGTTGGCACAGCACTGTACCGGTATTGCATGGCTCATAGGTTCGAATCCCGTTCAGGCCTGTATTTTTTTCAGATTTTAATTTCATAACTGCTTACTTTGTGTGTATAACTGCAAGGATCAATCATGTCTTCATATCTTTCTCCGCAGTTCAAATATATGATCTTTCATATATTCATTTGTACTGTTGGAGGTTGTTTCTTGATTCAATGGAATATTGCTCCTCCAACTGATGGACTGATTGTCCGTCGCAGGGCTAACCCCCCTGAATTTTGCCGGGTTACATAAATAACTCGCCACACCCAATTATACTCTCAGGAGGAGGGGCGGGGGAGCGAAAGCCGCCTGGAGAGTGATATTATTTTCACACTTGGCCCCAACCCAAATCCAAGAAAAGCAAAACTGAAAGCACGCTGCATGCGTAATATTAAATTCTTAAGTGAATCATCGATGAATGACCGTTATCCTCGCCTTTAGACCTTTATAAATGCAGTCTCTAATCCCATTACATTAATAAATAGCTCGGAGAATCGTGATACAGCCGATTACGATACAGGATTTCAAAATTTTGTGAACCTTGCTATGGAAGATTATACTTTAGTAATGTTTGATCTGCTCTGATCTAGACATTGACGAGTGTTCAAAAAATCCATGCAACTCAGGAGATTGCCAAAATAATCCTGGAAGCTACAGCTGTAACTGTCACCCTGGCTGGCTTGGAAGCACGTGTGATGGTGAGAAATGTCCTCACGTGATGACTTTAGACCGTTTTCACTCACTTGGCCAGCAATCATCCAAATATGTTGGAATAAAAGAAACTAATTTGGAAGAAAATAGTTCAATTCCCTCAGGATTGGCTCGGTACATCAACGTCAACCTCGTTCGCAGTGTAATCTCTCGCACTTTCTCGAGGGAGAGAGAGGAACCTGGGAGCGAGGTCATTCTTTGATACGCAAATATGGCTGCCGTGACGTCAAGTGAAAACGCTCTACATGTATAAGCTATTACAACTGATCAAGAGTTATTTGACAAGTAATTGGTCTAGTGTGACCCATCTAAAGTTAAAATCAACTTACAAAGCAAAACGATATTACTGGAAAGGACTGTTTTATGGCTTTAAGCTGGTCGGATGAGTTTCATGCGCCTGAAAGGTTAAAAGCTTGTTGTGTTTCGTTTCGTTTTATGATTCAATTGTTTCTAGAAGGTTTTACGTATTTCCTGAACCTTTCACAGTTTTGATTTTGTAAGGTCATTTTACGAACGAAACAAGAAAGAATGGCGTTGATCTGGATTAGACGATTAAATACACTTGTTTTTCTTTCAGTTCAAGACTTCTGTTACGGTCACTCCAATTGTTCAAACGGAGCCACCTGTGAAAACAGAGATTCCGACTACGAGTGCCTTTGCAAGGACGGGTGGACTGGATACCACTGTGACATTGGTTGGTAAATCAATTTCCTAACGGTATATATCGGTAGCCATGCTACAAAAGAATATGATTTTATTTAGTTCTTATTAGCCGAGCGGGAGGTCTGTATGGGAGAATCTTGAGCGAGGTCGACCAAGGTCAAGATTTTCCCATACAGACCGACTAAGTTCGGTTAATAAGATATATATTTCTTGTATGGCTCTGTGTCACAAGGACTGGGAACTACCAAATTCACGTATTTGATTGGCTGAAATCGATACTGAAGCTGTATAGAATTTCCCATCTAGACCGGCATCTAGACCGGTAATGTTTTGCAGTGAAAAAGTAAACTAAAATGCGAAATCATTGACTATTTTCATCTAACAATTTTTATAGATGGCCAAAAAGCCTGACGAGCAAACTTTGGCAGAATTAGATCCAGCTCATCTCCATTCCCAAGCAAAATGTCAGTTAATACAAACCAGTTACAATAAACGAATTTAATTGTTCTTGCTTGAACCATATAATAAACATCTTATTAACGGAACGTAGTCAGTCTGCATGGGAGAATCTTGACCTTGGTCATGTGTACAGACCTCAATGCGTTCGATTTGCACTCACGACCTCGGTCAAGATTCTACCATACAGACCTCCTGCTCGATTAATAAGAGCTAAATTGTATGGCTCTGAACAAGAAAACCGTCATTTCGCTGAAAGTCGCTAAATATAGCCAGTTGGAAGCCACTGTCATTTTGCTTGCAAATAGGTATGGAAAATTTGGTCAGAAGAAGGTTGAACTCACTGAGGGTATATTTGTAATTGTAATTTGAACGCGAGTGAAGTACCATTCGCGGGAATTTCAAAATCGTTCGAGCGCGAAGCGCGAGGCCGATTTGAAATTACGAGCACGATTTCTACCTAAATTGTACGACACAAGGTCCAATTACTAATCAATCGTATCTATAACAAATTTCGGAATTAAAAATGTCTCTGAGAACTTCTTTTTGACGAGAATGCCTGTAGCGCTTTTCATAAATTTTGAAAACTGTAGGAAACACTGCGATGGAAGCCATTAAAGTGCGCATAATTGGCGCGCAAATCACGTGGGTATCCAATTGCAAAAAGTTGAAATTGGATAGCTGAAATTGGATACCTACGTGATCGCACGCGGAGAACCAATCACGATCGAGAATTTTGTTATAGATACGATTAGCAGTCTAATTGGCCATCAAAGCAACATAACTTCTTCGTAACACTGACTTTCTAGCTATCAACAACTGAATGTATCAAATAGTTAGAATAGATCTTCGACAATTTGATGGCAACAATTCCTAACAGGAGGAGGGGTAAATGAACCTTGCTCCAGAAAGTTCCATTCCAAACACATAGCTCGGCATATATCATTTTTTCTCAATTATTATTCGATTTTCAGTTGCTGATAACTAAAAACATTTTCATTGTAATAGAAATAAGTGTGAACAAATGAACTTGAACGCTATCAATTATGTTTCTCACGCTTTTACGTGAATGATCTGCAATCCTATCAACTGATGAATTATGAAGAAACAAAAGGTTAAGAAAAGTAGTAATATTAACCGCGATACAAATTTATATACAGTGGTAGCAGTTCCTCTTTTTGTCAGTTGCGCAGCGAGCGAAAGGCTGATAGAGCAAACGAGAGAACACTTTTTCCCTTCGGCTCGTTCGCATGCCACCCGTATTTTGCCAACTCAGTTAACTAGCCGGAAAAGGACTGCAAGCAGTCTAGATTTGAGACAGGCAATCCTCGGAGACACAGGAAGAGCTAATCGGGACTATGCGATATTTTCTGGCGAAAGTTTACCTCAAGAGCGGGAAGTCCACTTACTGTTTTTTTTTTGGCCAATCAGCGAGACGGAATTCGAACACTTCTGGAACTGGTTAGGTAAGAGTAAATGCCCAGGGGCTCTTCCACTCGTGATGTAAACTTTCGCCCGAAAATGTCGCATCGTCCCGACTAGCCATCCCCTGGTGTCTTGGAGGAGGCAGACGGACCCGCTAGAACTTGAAAATAATATATAAAAGATATACAAAGGCAATATAACGGTTATTAATTACCCACACCCTGTTTAATTAATTTGCTTAAAATGATTGAATTCCGTATGCACAGAGTTGGTGGAAATTTGTTACAACAATGAAGTTGGTGTTGCCAATTCCAGTATCATCCCTGATAATCAGATGAGTGCCTCGACTCAATACAACGATAGTCAGGCCGCTTACGGCCGACTCAACTATAACAGAGGTGGCTGGTGTGCTCGTGAAGCTAACAGAACTGACGACTGGCTCCAGGTTGATTTTAACAGAACGGTGCAAGTGTGTGGTGTTGCTACTCAGGGATACAATGACGGCGAAAATTCCGCATGGGTTGAAAGCTTCGAGCTGTCTTTTTCATCGGATGAAAAAACTTGGACGACTTATGAGGATGCAGATGAGGAAATGGTGAGATGCAAGTTATACTATACAGGTCAAACTAGTACATCCAAATTAGTCCTGTCAGGCCAGAGCAAACCTAAAAGAAGTTTAACTTCTCAGAATACAGCCTCTTAAAATATCCCTTCCTTGTATTTGCCTCCAAATCTCTGCCATATTTTGATGCAGTCTCACTCGTGGATCACCCGTTGTGGTCACTCATGGGTACTTTTGGTCTTTTGTTGTCACTCGTGGTCACTCGAGGTCACCCGAGGCCACTCGTGGTCACTTCGTGAGCTCTTTTAGATATTGCCATTCATCACCACTTTCACCAGCCAAAGAGATTAGCCTAACTGACGGCTCCTTGGTTCAACCGGAGCTACTAATGCCCGCTTTCCTTTTCTCTATCTTTACATAAAGGAATTTTTGAGGACGGGCGATTTTTCTACTGTTGACCAACACAAGCTGCCATTGCCAGTGTCTGCAAGGTTCATTCGTTTCCACCCAATAAAGCAGCATGCCTGGAACTGTCTTAGGGTGGAGGTGTATGGAATCGATGGTGAGTTGTTACTCGATAATATTCTGCATATTTGTCCCATGGATTT
>OZ026604.1:28171417-28183917 GCA_964020085.1 Micromussa lordhowensis | reverse complement strand
GTGAATTAGCGCTAGCTTAATTATCTAAGGAGCTACATCACCTACACAAGTGGAGGCGCTGTAGACGGGTTGTTTGCGCGCTCGACTCCGGATCGAGTGGTCCAGGTATGCAAGTGACTGTGTGAGTTACTTCGCTTGTTTTATTTAATATTGTAAGTTTTAATGTTGTAAGTAGGGTCAGTATTGTAAGTATTGTTAATGTTGTAAGTAATGTTGGCGATGTAAGTAACGTTAGTGTTGTATGTTATGTTAGTATTGTAAATTAGGTGTGTCTTCCAATAAAGAAAAGGTAAAATAATAATAATAAAAAAGAAAACATCTACACTAAGCGCGTGGTAACTTAACAATTTCCACTAAAGACTTGGAGTCAGAGTCAAATATTGCCTTTTGAATCCTCTGTTGGAAAAGAAAACTATTTTACCTCACCTCTCTTGGCGCCAATTTGACTCTCGATTACCGCTTTTCTTTCTTTTCGTCTGTGATGTTTTTTCTTCCATCTGGAGCCCATTTTCAGATCACTGGGCTGTGTTCTTAGGCAAGAACTTACTTATATTTCAAAGCGCCTTTCTGTGCACAAAAGTACAAATGTACATATACCTGCAAATTGCTAGGGAAGCCTTATATATGATTAGCATGCTAGCCAGAACAATGGAAGTTACACACAGGCCCTGTAATCCATCTATATGGTGTTAATCTATAGACAGTTTAAATTCCTTGTTTCGGTCTTAAACTTACAGATCCATGCTACCGCTACCGTTTGCTTGATGAAGCCGATCGGAAAAGATCGTATATATTCAACCATTCTAGGGATGCCCTTCAATGCGACGATGGCGACATTCTCGAAGAAAAAGCCTGGTACCGATTCAGTGAAAATGCCGGAGGACAGATGACAACATCCTGCGTTCCTCGGCATCACTGTAACACCGATGTACCTGGCTGGCTTAGTGGAGATCACCCGACTACAGCACAGGGGATTATTAACATGAAGGTGTGTTTCTACACACAAGAGGACTGTTGCTTCTTTCACCGGTTCATTTCTGTAAAGAATTGTGGCAATTTCTACGTGTACGAGCTTGTGAGATTATCGTGTTTTTTTCGTTATTGCGGTGCGGTGTAATCACGCTCAGTACCTACAATATAACGTTAACGGGTATTAAAGCCCATTTTCAAGCTTGAAATTTACCGCCTGCGGACTTTCTGGGAAACTTTTTCGGGGTTACAAAATTTGTCGTAAATATTTTTTTAAAACTAGAAAGTTGTTGGTAAGGATCCTTTTTAAGGAGAGTTACAAAACACGTATCCAAAGGTTCTCGTTTACATGCCTGTGTTGTCGGTTTCATTTACAAAGGCAAATTACATACAATCCTCCGTAGAAAAAAAAAAGATGGCGGCTGTATTTTACCACAATTCAACACCATGAGAGCCTTAAACAGCCCTTAGCGTACAAGGAAAGCCATATTTTTTGTAATATTTGTCTCTAATTACATTGTGTATGGCATGTTTATAGGCATTGTTAAAGTTTTCTTGCGCCAGAATTATAGGTAAATGTAACAGTCGCCTTTTCCATACGGAGGATTAGCAACCAGAGATTCTTTGGGTTTACGTTGAACTTTTTTAACGTCTGGTTTTAATCTAATACGATTTGTTCGGTCTTAACAAGTCCTACTAGTTTATCCCGATAATCAACTCCCCCTCACTTGTATACAAAAGTTAGTATGAGGGGATAAGCGTTGGTCAGATGGACTTCTAGGCTAGCACGAGGACTTCCTGTGATACTAAATTCACTGATTTGGCGCAGTTTTTATTGCTTTAACTTAGTTGACTTAATTAGCTGTTAGATTAAAAAATTGAAATATTAACTTTTCCAGTAGAACGAGAGAACCGTACAGCTGTTTTCAATCGAGTGTCCAATGTCTGGCCATTACTTTGGTTTTGGTTTTACTACGGTTTGAGATTGGCTGAGTAGTCTAAGTTTTGGTTTCACGGCGTTTTATTGAACTATCCGCTCTAGAATTTGAATTGTTTGTAAATAATATTTTAAGGGTCAGTTAAAAAGGGTTTTCTGCAACGCAATCTTAAGGCGGGGGTAAACATGAATAGGTGTGAAATTTGAAGTGAAATAAAAAAAGAAATTGTTAGGATTAGGAGGGGTTGGAAACACTACCAGACAGTTGACCCCCGCAAAAGAGAGCCCCAGGTTGCTAGGGGACTGTTTGGTATCTGTCTACTAATTCTTCACTTCAAATTTCAATTTTCCAAATCCATCAAATCTTCAACATTTCATATTTTCCTCAATTTAACCTATCCTTTGAGAAAAAATATCTCTTTCCCAAAATGCTCAAAAATCACCCAAAATTTACACAAAACCGCCAAACAGTGGTTAATGAGATAAGCAGAGAGATTTAGTGTCGCTTGAAACGTGACTGAGATATTGACAGAAAGGCCGTGTTAAGCGACCTCAAAACAGCCTTCACGTGTACCCCCGCCTTAAAGTGAGTAACCGCACCCAAATTCGAAACTAGCCAATTAAAAGCAGTGTAGGTTTGACATGATATTCTACGATATCAAGCCACTGGCTTGACTCGGCTGGTTTATAAACGAATTTGGTTACGGTAAATAGCCTCGTTTCGTCTCGTCATGGGTAATTGCTGCGGAGCGAGCGTAGCGAGCGAGCAGCAACATAAACAGGATTTAAGAAGAATATATAAAAGGGAGTACGATTCTCGAATTCATTACTTTTTACCAGAATGCATTGCGCCTTTTTTTACCAGAATGCATTGCGCCTTCTACCAGAATGCATTGCGCCTTTTTACCAGAATGCATTGCGCCTTCTACCAGAATGTATTGCGCCACCAACAACACGCGAGGTTGTGACACCGTTGTGCTGTCGTCCTTTTTCGCGTGGATTGCACTTGATTAAGGTTCGTTATGGTTTGCTTTGATTTACCTGCTTTAAAGCGATGTGAGCGAGATCGTGCTTGGCTTTCACAACCCTTGCTGTTGTCGTTAATGCAGAATTATCTGGACGATTAATTGTCGTTTCTTAATTTAAAACCTAGTGCGTCAATTTCGTAGCCGAGACCCCTTCGTCAAATTCTTAATGAAGAGAAATCGCCGATACTTAGGCTTGTAGAATAATTAAAACAAACGAGAACCGTAGAACACGCTAATTTATATCTGCTGCGATCGATTGGTTTCTATCCAAACATGAATTTAATCTAAAACTTCAGCTTTTTCACACATCGCAACGGATGCGTCCCCATCCGGAGTCTGTCACATTCCATTCTAGAGAGTACCAGTTCAGAATTTATAAGTCAGCTTTCTACTCTTACAATTTCCACATCTTTCGTTTATTTGGATTTGGTAAAGAGGAGGTTGACGTGTATCAATTCATGTCCAGACAGTAAGATCACCATGTGCTTTTGTCACGATCCCGTCACGATCACCAGCTATGCGTCATATGTAATAATATGTCCTTGTTGTTTCTTGCAAACAATTTGGAAACCTGCGCCACGAACAACACGAGGATGTCATTATAGTCTTTTCGCGTGGATTCCAATGAAATTTTGCTCTGATTTACCTGTAAAACGATGTGCAGGAGATCATGATTGACTTTCACAAATCTTGCTTTCGTTTTTAATGCAGTATGAGAAAGTTTGTACAAATCTGGACGCCCGGGTTAATTTGGACGATTAATTGTGACAACTTATTTTAAACAACTACAGAATGCAGGGCCACTTTTAAACATTCACCAAACGAGCCGGCTCGTTTGGCTCGGCAGTGGAAAAATTTGTATGTGTTTAGTTCATATATTTAGCAGCTCGTTTGGCTCGGCAGTGGATGAAAGAATGAGGAATAATTGTATGCGCATTAAGTGTTTGGTTCATATATTTAGCGGCTCGCTTGACTCGGCAGTGGAAAAATTTGTATGGCGTTAATTAGCGGCTCGTTTGGCTCGGCAGTGGATAAAAGAACGAGGAATAATTGTATGCGCGTTAAGTGTAAAATTCGTATATTTAGCGGCTCAATGGGCTCGAAGAGAAATCGTCGTTACTAAAACTTGCAGAATAATTAAAACAAACGGATGCTACGATCAATTCCTTTTCATCCAAACAGTAAAACACTAAATTTCTCTGCTTATCTCATTAACCACTGTTTGGCGGTTTTGTGTAAATTTTTGGGTGATTTTTGGGCATTTTGGGAAAGAGATATTTTTTCTCAAAGGATAGGTTAAATTGAGGAAAATATGAAATATTGAAGATTTGATGGATTTGGAAAATTGAAATTTGAAGTGAAGAATTAGTAGACGGACACCAAACAGTCTCCTAGCAACCTGGGGCTCTCTTTTGCGGGGGTCAACTGTCTCGTAGTGTTTCCAACCCATCTTAATCCTAACAATTTCCTTTTTTATATCACTTCAAATTTCACACCTATACCCCCGCCTTAAGTTGACAAAAAAGAACAGTTTTTAAGTTACACACCACAATTTGACGCTACTTTAAGAAATAAAGGTTATACTGTAAGACTTGGAACGCGCAGATAGATTGTCAATGACTACGTAAAATATGTCCTTATCAACAGTGTGTCGCAGCATTACTATCTTTTAGATATCCTAGTTTAATCTTTAATTGTAACAAAAAAATCAACACGTAACAAGGGTGGAAAGGGATAAGATCAGGGAGCATTGAGGTTGTTTAAGCATGAACTCCTTGCACAACTTCAGTCCTCTGAATTTTCCAAGTTCTGGCCATTTTTTGCACTGGGAATAATGTATGAGACGCGGTGGTATAATTTACCTCCCCCCTCCCGACGGGGGATACTCCCTTATATGGCCTACAAAGGTATGTGCGGTTCCAAAGGCTACTGGTTTTTCAGCCGTTTTGGTCATAAAGAGGGTATCGATTTTGGCCATTTTGGTCAAAAATAGAGTCAAGAGCCTTTTGCACTCTAGTCTTGAATTGAGTATGTTTCTTAGAAAAAGCTACTTTCACATCATTATTGATAAGACCATCAACCAAAGTCCTTCATAAATTATGTTTAGGCCAACTGTGCCAGCCGCAGCGGTCATAAATAGGAAATCGAATTTTTGGTCAAGTCATAAATAGGGTAGGGGAAATCACAGATTTTGGTCATAAGAAGGGTAAGGGTTTTGGGAAGCAGGCAGCACACCCCCACCCGATTTTTCTAGTAGTACCCCCCGGGTCTAATGCTTAGCGAATCCGAATTTAAAGGTCCAATGTTATTTTAGTAGTGCCTATGGCCAATGTGTTGTGTTCCTGGACAAAAAAGTGCCTCTCGCTACACTTTGTCGTCATGTTTATTGTGGAAAATAAGTTGAGGGAAGAATTAAATTAATTAATCGATACAGGAATGAAACGATAAACGTACCGAATGCATATTTCATTTAACCTAGGTGTATTTTTTATTTAGCACTTGAAATCTACTTCCGGGGTTCACATGAAATGTTATTCACAGTATTCAATAAAGCACTTAAAAACCTGAAATGTTTGAACTTCTTGTATTACTGTTCTGTTTCCTTTTGTAATACAACCCTCCCCCCCCCCCCCCCCCCCACCCACCTCATCTACTGCAAGCGTACAGATTTGGCAACAGCTGGAATAAAAGCATTATTTTCTACAAACGTAGAAACTAACTGGAAGTTTCCAGAATATATTTAAAAATATTTTCTGAAATTGAAAAGAGCTATGAGCCCAATATTTAGGTTACAAATTTGTAATTATGTCCTTCTTTTGATGTTTATCGTCAAACAAAGTGACAATGCTGCTGCCATGTAGAAAAAAGTGAGTCTTTGACAATGAAACCATCTGTTCGGCTAGATAGCTTTATCATATTAACTGTTCATGGATGGTATGTAGAAGAAATTAATTAAAAAGCACGAATTTTCATCAAGACATTCCAGCCAGCGGCTAAACACACGCCACCGACACAAATATTTATATTGCTGCAGAGTAATGGCTACAACAAACGTTTCTGAAGACAAAAAGCAGAACTATTCTGAAAAGGTTCAAAATCTATACTGCTCACTACACATAGCTGCTGCAATACATGGCCAGTTGATATTTATCGCACTTTTAAATGCTTTTCTGTCTATTATGGCATTTCGTGGAAATTTTTTGGTCCTAGTCGCTCTGCGCAAAGAGTCTTCACTGCATTCTCCATTTCAAACTCTTGCTTCGCAGCCTTGCAGTAGCTGATCTCTTCGTTAGTCTTATGTCGGAGCCTCTGTATGCTACGTTGTGAGTAACTGTTGCTAATAAGAATTGGAATATTTGTCGCTACGTAGCAGTCGCACTTTCTGTAACAGGCAGAATTTTGCCTTTTTAGCGTCTTTGTTGACACTGACTGCAATTAGCGTGGACAGACTTCTCGCCCTGCTGTTGAGGTTGAGATACAGGCGGGTTGGTTACTTTAAGGACGTTCGCGCCCATTGCTACTGCGCATCTCCAGTGCGCACGCTATTCATTGGTCACGCACGTGCCACGTCATTTTCAAGCGCGCGCACGGAGTCCAAAACTCAACAAAATATAGAGCTGATGACCTTTGCGTTAACTTTGTGTGCGAATATTTTTGTTGAATACTCGGTGACCCCCACTTTTTTTTCGGCAGATCAATTCCTTTTCTGATTCTTTTCATTATACTAAAAAACAAAAAAAATCTGAGCGTGGGAAGTTTTAATTATTTCTCATATACTACTCAAATAGGGTCGAATTGGTACGCCTATTACAGGTGTGCGTGACTTAAAGTTGTATTTTTTAAGGCTAATTCTAGCTGATTTTATGACATATGTAGCAAAGATCTATCATATAGGCCTATATATGCTGCGTTAAAGACACATAACTTAGATATGATTCTTCAACTTAAACATATGCCGATAGTAATGAATCCGGCCAGAATCGCCTCGAATGACTGGAAATCCTAGAAATGCTATGGTCTGTGATACGCCTTATCTTCAAAACGAGTTCGGTGACCCCCGATTTTTTTTACGTTTTTAATCTAATCTTATCATTTTCTACCTACAGTCAAAGTTTTAAAAAAATCTGTGCGTGGGAAGTTTTTGGGCGCGAACGTCCTTAAAGCTAGTCTGTTTAATCATTATCACCTTTTGGTTGGTGCCTATTGTCTTTTCAATAATGAGCCTCTGTTGGAGCTCCCCTATAACTTCAGGGTACGAAGCTATAGCTGTATCACTGTGTATAGTAACCAAGACCTTCTCTTATACAAAGATTTTCCTTACCCTCCGTCGTCATCAAAGTCAAGTACATGTTCAACAATCGAACCAAGCAAATCAACTGAACATTGCTCGATACAAAACTAGGCAGTGTCCAGTACACTGTGGTTGCAGTTTACGTTAGTTGTCTTTTTTTACTACGAGTAATATCGGGAACTTTGTTCATTAACACTGAGCCATCTTCTTTATCCATTCTTGCTCTCAGTTATACAGCCACTTTAGCATTCTTAAACTCGTCATTAAATCCGAAGAAGAATTCGAAGAAGAAGAAGAGGAAGAAGAAGAACTTTCGGTAAAGGTAACTTTCAATTCTAGCTCTGCTTCGTCGTCGTCGTCGTATTCGGTATTGCATGTCTATGTAGGCGAGCAGCAGTAAAATCTTTTTGTTGGATATTGAGATTTTTTTATTTTTTTTTATATGAGAACACACAGAAGGGGAAGTGTCGCTAGACATTTAACAAAGTTTGCCTCCAATCTTACTAACCAGCAAACAGGTATTCGATGTCAAGAACAACGTTCAGTGTACAACCCACTTAAGAAAGTGACAATTGAGACAAATTCGATCGCCAATGTGCTAAAACGTCTACAAAAGTCGAAGAATTAAGGAATTATATTTAGTCGGCGAACTTAATTATAAACTTGTTTCCTAAGGCCGAGATTTGGTGGTTCTATGTTTTTGGCGCGGGAAGGGAAGGAGGGGGCAAATATGACTGTTCTTTCCTTATAAACAGAGATAAACGTTATTCAAGGAGTGTTATTCGTTTCGTATTCATGGGAGAACACACAGATGTATCTGAAAATGAGTCTAAGATATAAAGATTTTGTCACATCCAGTGGTGGAATATTGTGGACACCATGTTTAGTACGCATGCCAACATTGTCCTCGTGAATGTTTTCAATGTGAAACTTTGCCCTTCAGCGGTGACGTGAATGACCCAAGTAACTTTTCCGTTTCAAGAGCGTCACTGAAAGACACCGCTCAACCAAAAAAATGCCAAACAAAAGAATGGTGTCACCAGCCGGCAGATGCAGTTGCCATTCAAAAATCAGTCAATGAGAAGAACTTAAGAAATGTCAGTTTTCAATGTCAAGGAGTCGATCTTGAAAATCACAACTTACAATGATGTCATAACTACATAAACGGTATCGAAAGGAACTATTTCAGAGCAATGCTTTAATGGTTTTAATCTTTGTTTGAGGTAAACCAGAAACGTTGAAGTATCTTCTGTATTTTAACCTCACGCTCAAAAAAATCTGCTTTCAATGGTGAACATCGTGTTTCAGGAGTACATTTCAAGCTAATTGCCTTGAGACGAGCAGTATGTCAGAGGTTTCTCTACCTGCAATATTGTTGGGGATCATATCGGTTTCGGCAATAGCAGGTAAGTTGCAAAAACATTGTTATTTTATAACAACAAAACTAGTCAAAACTTTGAAAAATTATAGAAAATCAATATTTTCAGTTGAATTTATAACTTTAAACCCCAATTTTTCTTCCATTTTTGTATTATTTCCATCCAAGCATGCTGTCATTGTAAATAAGCGTTGACCTGCATGAAAGTATTCAATAGTACAACCTGTTGTACTTGTAAACCATTTAAACATTGAATTTAATCAACCAGTGTTCGTATTTGGAGTCCTTAATTTTACTGTCATAGACAAGCTTGCTAACTAGCTTTATTTCCGAACGGTTTAGTGTTTGAAGTGTTTGAACCCTTAAAAAAGAGAGAACTAATGGTCTCAATTTTTTAACGTTATCTAGGAACATAATTAGACTTAACTACTGCGACGAGTTTCTGTACTTTCGCAAACATTCAGTTATTCTCAGTTGAAAGTGCTTTTTATTTGTTTTCAAATATATTGGCGAACAATCACAAACCATTTCCATTAAATTATTTAAGTTCATATTGAAAAATTCAAACATATCGACTGCAAAATAGGAGATACTTAATTAAATGTACAATAACTTTACAATTCATCTTGATTTGCTAAAATTTGTGTTCATCAAAGTATGAATTCCTAAGTCATAAGTACATGGGAAATAAAATGGAAACATACTTTCTTTCTTTTCAATGAACTACCAAAACTTGTAAAGGCCATATCGAGCTCACTTCTGCTTCTTCCTTTATTAAAGGTGCCAAACAGTTTAAAAGAAGATGTGTTTGATAATGAACATGCGAGTAAAACTCTTTCTCTTAATAAAACAATTTATCTAAGAATTTGGAGAGGACTCCAAGATGAAATGTTAATTTTTGTATTGATCTTCTTTGTTTATTTTTCTTTTTGCAAAGTAAGTGACGAGAGAGACTTCGGTCCGTGGTCACGCTGGTCAGCGTGCAGCCAGTACTGTGGATCAGCAGGAGTGACATATCGTGTCCGTTCTTGCATTCGTGATGGCGACTGTCAAGGACAAACCCTTCAAATGTCAACATGTTACAAAACAAAGTGCTACTGTAAGTTTTGGTTTATGGCTATCATAGAAAGAAATGTTGTTTACCATGGGTGTTTGCCATGTGTCAGAATAAAACAAGTTGCGGAGACCGTTAATAATGGTAAGGTTTTAATGTTTTCCAAGATCAGCAAACCAACCGAACAATATGGCGCTCACCATTTACAATTCAATTTTCCGTGATTGTTTTTGGCTGATGAGAGACTGGAAAATGGAAAATGTAGCAAATGGTAATGAAATTTCCGCCGTTCCGAACGGAACGGAAAAAGAAGACTACCTCTGGAGGTAGTGTACAATTTCCACAAGGATTTCCCGCAAAAATTTCTGTTCCATTTAGCTGTCAAACGAAATTTTCGGATTTTTTTGCTAAATAATAACCACCCCATTTACCCAAAAATTCCGGAAAGTTCGGTCAGAATGTAAACGGCGAGACAATTTCGGCTCCGGCGACCAGAAAATTTTGAAATAACCAGAACGACTTCAAAGGTACTCCAAAATTCCGCACCGAAATATCCGAGTGGAATGTACTTAAAATTTGCAGTTAACTGGAAATTATGATCAGGTCAAACAATTCATAAGTTTTTTTTCTGTTTTTTTTTTTTTTTTGAGAAAATGGTAAATGGCCAATCCGAACGGAGCTTACCATCGTGCACTTTTACTTTCCATTTGCACAAACCGTTGACGAATCGGCTACTCCGTGTAAAATGGTAAACAACCAAACACTCTATGTGAACACTTCCCTCTCGTTACTCGGAACACCTTATAATATGAGTAGGACGCAACGAGCTTTTCATTTATAATTTTTCCTTTTTTGCTCAGACCGTCCTAAAAACGAATATGAATTATTAATTTACACCTAATTTACAGTCCATCCCGAGTCCAGAACACTAATCATAACCATTAGCCCACCACGAGAGAGGTATCTGGAAACACATTTGAAAGTTACAGCTGTATAAAGTATACTGATTATGTTTTAAGTGAAGCATTTCTGTTGTCTAAGAGAATCTAAACTGAGGTTGTAGATATAACGATAACAAGCCATCTTGAAGCCAGGCATACACGATTACTGCACTACATTAAAATTGCAGCTTGCTCGCTTGCGGCTCGGCCACGTTGCCCAAGCTCTTGCTTTTTCCAAAACAAACCCATGTATAACTTTTTGCTCGTCCATATGAAGAACCTCGCGTGCTCTTTCTATTGACAACTTGAAGGTGGTGTTGTAAACACAAATTGTTTCCTTTTTGGAGATTTACGTTTCATTCGTTACTTGTTGTTTGTTTGGTTTTTGCTTTGCAGTAAGTTGTAAGCAGTATTTTCAGGATGGTTATGAAATCGATGGAGTGTACAAGTTATTTGTTAATGGACCATGTGAGAGACCTGTGAAAACTGTGTGTGATCAGTCACGAAGGTTTGGAGGGGGCTGGACTCTATTGGTGAGAATTCATTTGACTTTTTCTTGTTTTATTCCACGTATTAAATTCATATTATGCATATCAAACTATTTGATTTTTATGTTAAAAGAGAGATTTCAAAGTAACTGGAATGTTTCAGCACTGAAACAAAGTTTGCATTTTCGATAACTTTGAAGTTTCCAGTCCTTTCTTTTCATGATGAACGGTAATATTTGTAGAAAACATAGCTCAAATGCCAATACATGTAGGCAACTATCAAGAAATATTCTTACTGCCACGATTCAGGTGCAAGCTGTCGCAAACAAAGGGTGGAATTTAAGTTTTTATTTTGGATAACTTTGAAGCTTCCAGTCCTTTCTTTTCATGATGAACGGTACAATTTGTAGAAAACATAGCTCAAATGCCAATAGGCAACTATCAAGAAATATTCTTACTGCCACGATTCAGGTGCAAGCTGTCACAAACAAAGGGTGGAACGACAGAACAGTACTTCAGCGTAATGCATACGCCAGAGCAAGAAAAGTCGGCAGGGCAGACTTTTCCATATTAGGAAAAGCTGACGCCATCAAGCATGACCCAAAAAACAACAGTCCCTTTCTGTACCGCCTTGATGCAAATCAACCTGGCAGGTGGGGCGGGGTTTGGCAGGCTCCGAATAATTACACGTTCACAGGGAAATTTGCTAATTTAACTGGAGTCACGATGATTAAAAAGTTCGACAACTGGAAAAGTGGATCTTTGGCCATAAGCGATCGAATGCCCTGGTTGCCAAGGCTAGACAATTTGGCTCTGCTGACAACCAATGATAAGCTAATAGGGCAAATCCCCTGGGGAACCATAGTCTCGCGTCACGTATGGCCTTATAACCCTGCTCCCTGGATTTACCTGGACATGATATTTCCTGGCAAAATATGGTACTGGTTAAAGGAAGGGAAGAAAGGTATGTTTTAAGTATTTTTGCCAACCTAAGTAAGGAACAAATACTTTCTATGGTTTGAGAAAAAAATGCATCGCTTTTTGTGAGCGAGATACATTTTTTCACTCTTTTTTAAAGTGTAACCAAGATAAATTTGAAGTCTGTAGATGAAATACCAGAGTGAGAATGACTTTCATGTGGTGCTGTTTGTAAAAATACACGAGCTGGTTCTTATTTTTAAAAGATCGGTATATGGTTGTTTGTAATTAGATCTTGTTTGACTGGCCCGCCTAGATTAGCTTTAGCTATCCGTGGGCCAGCCTAAGTTATAATTTGTAATTTATATGTTTTAAATAAAGATTGTTGTTGTTGTTGTTGTAATGTTGGTATCACATTGTGACCATTAATTACGGACCAATTCGTCCATGTAATACTGTTTTTAGTCTGTAGAGGGAGGTTTTGTCCAATTCTTGT
>OZ026604.1:28138917-28168917 GCA_964020085.1 Micromussa lordhowensis | reverse complement strand
CTCTGAACTGGGCCCGTCACGTGAAACACTCGTGTGCAAACCGTGGCCGCCATGTGATGGTAAGCATAGCATATGTGATGTCGCTCTTATTCGTTATAACGCTCCATGCATAAACATTGGAACGCATTAAGATGGATTCCGTTCAAAGTTCGAACAATAAGTGCAAAAATCATTTACTAAAAATCTACTCATAGCACGGTAACGTTTGGGATACTATTTAAAAAAACTCACTTTAGTTCATTTCCCTAAGTGACCCAGAGATTAAATTCTCAAGCTTTAACAAGAAAGTTATGTCATGATGAAACTTCGTAAAAATGCTTAAAGCGTGTGTTGTTGTGTTTTCAATTGACGCGAAATATGGATAACTTCAAGTTCAATTTTCCCTCACGGCGTCAGCTTCTCAACTGCATTCACAGTATTACCATGACATGAGGTTGTTTGGCAACTTAATTTTTGCCATTATTGTTGGAATGTCCTGAGGAATCATCTTAATGGTTGTGCATTGATGATGTATGAAAAACGTTCGAACTAACAACCATCGTTGCCCTCAGACTTTTCATATCGCTACTTTTGAGTAATGGGTCGCCATTTAGGTGGCCCTTCTTTTGGGGTCCCTGAAATGTGCACATCATTGTGGAAAAATCCATCTTTGTGAAATAGAAAGTTGATCCTTGCTAAATGCGTAAGTTGTTGAGTAATGGGTGGCCAATTAGCTGTGAGGCTCGCAAGTTTTAGGCAGCCCACTTCTTTTGGGTCCCTGAAAAGTGCACAACATTGTGCTCAACATTGAAATCCATCTTTGTGAAGAAGATAGTTACTTTTTGCTAAGTTCTTGTTTGTCAAAAAGGATGTAAGTTCTTGAAAATAATTTAATCTTTTGCATGCGTAGAATCAAAGTCCATGGTGGCACTAGCGTTCAACTAACTCGATATCACTTGCCAACGGTTCAGTGTGTTCCAATATAAAGGTGGGCTTTGGATATTGCTAAATTCTTTGCAATGATTCTCTCTCTTAGGATTTCCGAAGCACGGTCCTCTTCGAAGCCCCAATGGATTATGCTTAATTCCCAAATCCCGCTCATGCGCAGTGACTGAATCAGACGTGCTTGTATTCGATACAGACTGCATTGGCGACTCGACTTGGTTCCTCCTTCGCGACGACGGTTCTCTTCAGCACGCATGCTCAGAGATGTGTGTTAAGCCGCTGACTAATGACAGCGTTCCCAGCGAGGGTGCTCAAGTCGGATTATCGTTTCATGCCTGCGATGACAAACTACACAGGTCAGAGATGAAATGTTGAGTTGTTTTGCATTCCATCGACTGCTGAAGTTAGTTAATCTCAGATTCATCGTCTGGAACTGAAAAAGACATGTCACAAAAGATATGAACTTAACGAATCATTTTTAAGGTGCCCCAAATTGAGTTCAAATACAGATGAAAATCTAAATCAAACACGAGAAAGGTTAATAACATTTGGAAAAAAACAACAACACAATTTGCAATGACAACCAACAGGGGCACAATCTGAACCGAAGAGGAACAATGGTATCAAGACATTGAGAAATTTTTAGCATGCATTTTTACGCTGTTATTTATTCATTTTCTCCATAGTTTAGTTTTGATTCAGAACATATTTCAAACACTCGTGAGAGTATTTTGAGTACATTACCAAACACCGCTAAGTTCGTCAGAAATACTCCGCAACATTTTTTTTACACTCTCTTCTCGATGCTTGGAAATGTGGCCAAACATGGTCGCTTAAGACGGTCGATTAAGGAAGATTGAGAAATAATTCGAAAATGAACTTGAAGATTAAGATTAATTTTTAAAAATACTAAATAGGACATGCGGGATCCGGGTTAAGTAAGCCATGTGAGAATACCTTATGTTTTGCAGGGCATCAATATGCAGTTTCTATGTTAACAAGTCTCAAACGATAATGTTGAAATTATCACTAATCGTATCACTTAACCTTCCTGATGTTGCTGTTAATTCAGATTCCAGAAGACTGAAGGTATGGCTTATGGGAAAGCCCTCCAGTACCGTACTGGAGGATTATGCCTGCAGTCAGTCAGCGGTAACACACCGGCTGAAGGAGACGTCGTGGTCTTAGGAAGGAAATGTGCCGAAGGATGGGATGCGTTTAAACGAGTTTTTACGTTTCCAAACCCTGGTAAAGCGGACCAATTTAGATCACTGATCAATCAATTCATAGCAATTATAAAATGTATCATCTAAAAATTTATTAGCTAAACTGAAGCAACATACAGGTACGTCTTCAGAAAAAGACACAAGTATTCGGATTAAGGAAACTGCTCTTATACTCCAACTACCGGCATCGCCCCCTCGGTCATTAACTGCGCATTATTCCCACTGGCATGTTGCGTAGCAACAAGGTCTTACACCGATGATTGTATTTTGCTTTTATTCAGCTTTTAGGTCATTTTACTGTGGAATTGTTGATATCAATTCTGGGCAGCAATATACAATGTACTTATATACTAATGTAAAAAAAGTAGAAATTGAGTAAACAATTCTCAATATCATTGGTCACTCACAGCCTTGTGATCCAGTTGTACAAAGGCAGTGTCCTATGTCCCTTTTGGGTAGTTAATGAATTACCCTTTGGAAATCTCTATTTAGCTTTGTGTATCATTTTTCTCCAGATTGTAGTTACGGGCTGCAGACTGCATTAATAAGTGACTCACGCCTTAGCAGTAGTTCTGTGCTCAACAGTAATTTTGTTGCGGCTTTTGGAAGACTTCGAAACAGAACAAGCGCTTGGTGCGCGAAAGGGTATAAACGCAGTTTATAACATTTGCTTCTAAAGTAGAACAACCATAGCAAGCAAGGGTAAAGTTAAATTATCCTCCAAGCAATAATTAAGCAGCCGAAAGTGTTTCACTCTGATAGGAAATTCAGAAGCAATTATCATACCACGCTTCTCAAATTACTTATCAGAAATAAGTTTGGTAGCATATCCCGACCGGCTGCGCATTAAGCGTCTTGGTCATATACATCATTGCATTATTTTTTTCCCATAAAATTCAATCCAAAAATGCCAGATGTTTCAGAGTCCGTTGGATAGTAATCTAAACGGTGTAAAAAACTAAAATTCATAATCGTTCTTTTTTCTGGTTCAAAACGTTATTATCTTTTTCATGTACTATGTACACATATAATTTGGATATAAATCGAACAGAGACACTGAAACGATAAACGAAAGGGAGCTCAGAATAGAAAATAACTTAAACTTAATTCAATCGTATTTCTAAAACTTTCACCTCTCATCTTACTATAAATTAAAATCTATAAATTATTTTCGGGATTTTCCGAGGTTAAAATGTCTTTAAAACCGACGTTTCGACCAGTTTTACTGGTCTTCTTCAGGATGTTAAAAGGTTATCAAAATGGCGGATCGAAAAAAAAAACGGTCCGCCATTTTGATAGCTCTTTAACATCCTGAAGAAGACCAGTAAAACTGGTCGAAACGTCGGTTTTAAAGACACTTTGACCTCGGAAAATCCCGAAAACATTTATAGATTTTAACTCTTATAATTTCTAGGGATGATAAAAATCCATTCTTTCAAGTTGACCTTGGCTACGAGGACGAAATAGAAGGCGTAGCCATCCAGGGTCAGGAAGCTGACTACTGGTTTGTGCGCAAGTTCACATTGAGTTTTAGTCTGGATGGTTCTGCATGGTTCAACTACACAGAAAATGGTCTGGGTACTAAGGTACGAGAGACAAATATATTGACACTGTCCTCTCTTCAAAAGATTTGTTTGCATTCAAAGTTTCGCGGGTAATTTCGCATCCAGTATGTTACATTTATCTGAAGTTATTTTTGTTACCAACGGTTGAAGTAGTGGATTCCGTGTAATGTATAATATTATGACAAAATAGAGCTTGAGAATGTTGGCGGTTACCCCCAGTAACGCCTAGCTGTTGCCACTCAAACGCAGAAAAAAAAACAACAACAAGAAATTAATGCTATGTCATCAACGCGAGTACTCAACACAACGAAATAGCAGGAACAAAATGTCACAAAATTAACTACATAAGGAACAAATGTTGTTCTGGGTTTCGTATGCCTGATATCTGTTTATTCGATCTTGCGAACTACGCCCATACGTACGTCTAATTTAATTTGTGGACCACATTTCAGGTGTTTGATGGCGCAACCCATCCACTGCTGGTAAAGCCTTGTCCAATAGACCCCTCTGTGACTGCTCGGTTTGTCCGAATTAACCCGGTGCAGTGGTATCAGAAGCCATGCCTTAGAATGGAGTTGTACAGATGTTCACTGAGAAATGGTAACGTATTGCTTCAGTTATTTACTGAGGAAAAGTTTGATTTTGTGAGTTTTGAGTTTTTTTGCTCTGGTCGTATGAAACGTAGTGATTTGCATTCAGATGGTAGGAAAACCGCAAACTTCGGCAAACACAAGCACGACATCATTAATGCTACACAGTGCCAATTAATATTGTTTTGAGAAAGTCTCAATATTCCTTATATCTTTTCTCTTGATTTAACTTTGTAGTTCTTTGGACGTTACTGTTTCATAAAAAAAAACCTCTTTTTCTATCTGGAACTAGCTTTGAATCAAAATCGATTGAAAAGTTCATGGAAGGAAAGTAATGAGAACCACAAATGGTCTATTGGCACGAAAACTACGAGCATCGATTTCTTTTGTTGTTTTGAAACACTCTTTTTCTGATTGGATCACCTGTCGGTATTTCATGTGGTTTGCAGTCACGTGATAAAGATCGCTTTCTCGGTTCATAGGGAATTCCATTTTCAGCTAAAAGGTAGAAATTGAAAAATAAAACAAAATGGAAAATTTTAAGGTCTGAAAGTTGCTGGTGTCGAAGTTATTAGTGATTGAACAAATTTTGCCAATTAGTAAACTTTCGTACAGCATGCCTTATTGCACGTCACTTAGTAGACTCGTTTACAATGTTTGCTTCGCCTTGTACATGATAATGGTGTTGTTGTTGTTATTGTTGTTGCTGTTGTTAATATCTTACGTGCCGTATATTTTCAGCCGATCCTTACGAGCTCTGAAGTGTTAAGACGAAAAAACGCCGATAATACAGCAAATTCACCAAACTAACATCTGCTGTTGGGTATGAACCCCAAAACTCTAAGAGGTTTCAACATTTGTCACAAAAAACTGAGTTCAGGACCTGTTTTGCCGCCGAGTTGGGTTTTACAGGACTGCTCAACGGAACATACACCACGACTTGAGAGGAGAGTGAACTGTAATTACATCGCGGATCAACCTACAGAGAAAAATATTGAAACTTTCAAATAATTTAATGTTGTTTTTTAATGTAAACTATAAAAAAAGTAAACAGAAGAGACTCGTGAATAAGGAAGGAATGCTCGTCATCTTTTGAGTGGTCCTTCAAACATCATGGATCTCGCGAAACGTTCGTCACATTTCACTGGTCTCGGAGTCTCATTCTTTAAAACACTATCATTGAAGTCTCAGATTCGCAATTTAAGAAGTCACAAAATCTCCGACTCAAAAAGAAAAACGCTAGTCTCGCCCTCTCACAAAGTCTCGCATTTCACCATTTACAACCCGCCAATCTTGAATTCACAAAGTCTCGCATTTCACCATTTACAACCCGCCAATCTTGAATTCACAATATTTGGCAATTACCCAAATATTGAAAATCCAAATCTTTAATTTTCAATATCTGGCAAAACTAAATTTGAATTTCCAATATTTATCAGGCCAAATCTTTAACTTCCTAATCTTGAATTTTCATCGTTTGGCAGACAAAATCTTCAGTTTCCAAATCTTGAAATTTCAATATTTGGCAAGCCATAAAGTGTATCTTGAATTTTCAAATATAGAAGTTTCAATATTTATCTGGCCAGATCTTCAATTTTCCAAATCTACTTCCTAGGCCGGGTATCCAGAACCAAAAGACCAGTGTAGAAATAGAAATAAGACCGGCAATGTCGTTAATACGTTGTTAATACCTTCGAGAGAACTGCTGTAAAATCCTTTCAGATGATTTCCAGTCCGTACTGCGCACTCTAGAGAGTTTGTTTGCGTTTTTTGTTGTTTCATGTAAGGCATCACAAAATGTAAACATTTCGCAACTAATATAAATTACCCTTATTGCCCGTTGGTGGTAGAGATTACCTTTAATGATCGGTGTGTGGTAAAGAGTGCCCTTACTGATCGTTTGGTGGTAATGATTTCCTTTATTGATCGGTTTAATGCTAAAAATTACCTTTTTGATTGCTTGTTGGCAGATTACTTTGATCGGTTGGTGGTAAAGATTACCTCTTTATGATGGGCTGGTGATAAATATTACCCTTATTGATGGGTTGGTGGTAAAGAGATTATTTATGAATTGATGGTAGAGATTACCTTTATTGATCGGTTGGTGGTAAAGATTACCCTTAATGATCATTTGACGTTACCAATTACCCTTTTTTATTGGATGGTATTACATTTTACCCTTATTGATCAGTTGGTGGTAAAGATTACCTTTATTGATTAGTCGCTTGTAAAGATTATCTTTACTGATCGGATCATGTTACATTTTGCCCTTATTGATCAGTTGATTGTAAACATTACACTTACATGTATTAAACAGTTTGTAGTAAAGATTACCCTCATTGATCAGTTGGTTGTATAGATTACACTTAAACATGTATTAAACGGTTGGTGGTAAAGATTATCCTTATCGATCGGTCGGTGGTAAAGATTTCCTTTATTGATCGGTTGATGTTTAAGATCACTTTTTTTGATTGGTGGTTGGTAGATTAATTAATTGATCGGGTGGTGGTTAAGATTACCTGTGTTGATCAGATGATTTCAAAGATTACCCATGTTGATTGGTGGGTGGTAAGGATTACCCCTATTGTGGTTGATGGCAAAGATTATCCCTTATTGATGGGGTGGTTGAATTGTAAAGATAGCAAATATATATCGGTTGGTGTTAAAGATTACCCTTATTGATTGGTGGGTGGTAAGGATTTTCCTTATTGATCAGTTAATTGTATAGATTACACTTACATGTATTGATCGGTTGGTGGTAAAGATCACCTTTTTTATCGGTTTTTGGCAAGATTACCCATATTGATCGGTTAGTGGTAAAGATTACCCTTATTGATATGTTGCCTGCAGTAAGATTATGCACGTTGGTTGAAGACTGCTCTTATTGATCTGTTTGTTGGAAAGATTGCTCATACTTGTAGTGTGTTGCTAGTGAAGAATACCCTCATTGATCTGTTACCATTATTGTTTTGTTGACAGTAAAGATTTCTGACATTGGTGCTTTGGTGGAAATAGATTACCCTTATCAGCAGTAAATATTCCTGTGGCAGTAAATAATATTTCACATATTTAGACTTTAGTGGAAATAGATAAACCGAATTTATATTTTGGTGTCAAAATTAATTACTTTTACTGATTTGTGGTAGGTAAGGCTTTTATTACCCTTGTTGATTTTTTTGGGCCGTTTATAGCCTCATGGGCCAGCAGTCAGGACAAAGAGGATGAGCGAGTGAGTGTGATTTGTTGGTGATAAAACTCGTTTTGCTACATGTACTTTACATTTCAGTGTCCCCATTTCTGTATTAGCCACATACACAACGGGATATCAGAAATAACAACTGTTTTGTGACGCACATGTTACATGAAAAAAGTGTGAGAATTTTACAATGGCTAGCCTGTTATATGCACGTTATATGCACTACACAATTTTTCTCATTTTGCTTCACTACTGATAGTAGTCAAAGAATTGTGACTACAGAAACATATAATGGACTTGTGTTCTTCGTTTCCTTTAACACAATTCTGTTTTTAGAATATGTTTCGTCAGAATGTTTCACTTTGTTAGAACCTTTTAGTGTTCGCAGACTAAAGGTTGCCTGCAAAGTACACCTTTACCGTTTATAAAGTCGCTTGTTAAGACAAAACTAGCTCTCTTTGTTAGTTTGATTTGGGGTTTCCGAGATCAAACACATCGGTATGTGGAAGATTACACAGATAATGAGCAACTTGAGTTACAAGGTTACTCTTTCACGCGAAAAATCGGCCACTTACATGTAGTATTCAGTGACGGGAAAGATTGGACAAATGGAAAATGTGAATTTCTTTCCTGCATATTCCTTACAGGTTTCTCTGCTGACAGTTACTAGTAAATTATGTTCAATGATTGAGCGCTTGTGTAGAAATCACTTGATGGTGGTCGCACAGTGAAAAAAAAACAAGAGCCCGTCCACGCTTTAAGAACACGAAAGATGAAAATAATGATTCTCCACTCTTCATCATGTCTTCTTTCCATTTTGTTGCGTGCTGCCAATCGGCTTCAATTTCTTGTCAGTCATTATGATACTTCGATGCCAGTCGTTCATGTTCATTCATTTCCTGTTTATTCATTTCCTGTTTTTTCCTTTCCCTTTTCCCTTAGCTTTAGATGTTTCTTTTGAGATACTTTCCTTTGGTTTTCCTCCTCTGCCCTTTTTACTTGCTTCTGCTTTAGTTGGTTTCTTTGTTGCCTTAATCATGGCACTATTTTCAATATTGTCATCTTCATCTTTATCCTCCCCCTGCTGTTCAGATTCTTCAAGCGCATAGCCCTCTTCCTCCATTGTCTGGCTGTCCTCTGTCACACCCCTCTTTCCTTTCTTCGCTGCTGCGCGAATGGCGTATGGTGTCTTGTAACTTTCCTTGTTGTAAGTCCGCGTAAAAGCTGCTTTCACCTACAAAAAAATATTTTAGGAGAAATCTTTAAAGGGTGTCAGCCATCTTTTTGGGATGCAGAGTAGTTTAGTTAGATCTATGTATTTGTGTAAATGAGTTTATTTTAATGTTGTTCTTTGTTTGGTGCTGTTGTTTGGTGTTTTTTGTTGTTTTATTGTTATTGTTAATGTACATGTTATGGCTTCTTGTCGCTAATGTTGTTATTGTTGTAGTTGCTGCTATTTCTACTTCTATTGTTGTTTTCGTTTTTGTTGCAGTTTATTGTAGTTACTGTCTGTTTCCTATCATTTCTTGTTTTCCTTGTAATTTTTCTGGTACTTCTGTTCACATTGTATAACAAAACACTCAACAAAAGGTCCTTCGGCAAGCTTGTTACATGGACATCTGCTCTTGTTTTCCCTAGCATTTCTACATTGACTTTGCTTCAGGAAATATAGATTCCTGGAAGCAGAACTGCATGCAGCCATTTTGCGCAGGACCTGTCATTAAGTGTATAGCGTGAGTCTATATTGTAGCAACAAAAATCAATCATAATTTAATCCATTTATCGACAGCAACATATAATTTATGTAACATGCCAAAGCTTATCCGAGGTTCTGTAGTGTGCATTTGTACTCCTGGGTGAAGAGAGGCACTGTGAGAACAAGTGTCTTGTCCAAGACTACAACTGCTTAAGGCCTTAACCCGGACTGTTGAACTCCAGGTCAACAGGCTGAGCATTTTTCTATCAACAAACATTCCTGAACAAGAATCAAGGGACTGCATGTACATGTACAAACCTTTGATGGAATAGAAGTGACAGGATCTTTCTGTCCTTCAAACTGGCCAACCTCTATGATAGAGTCCCAGTCCTCTTTTGTCAAGTCATACTCCTCCATCACTTTCATAACCCTGGACACCCCAGAACTGATCTCATCTGATTCCTGCCAAGATGAAACATTTCAATACCAGTGGTCACCCAGAAGCTGCTGAATAGCTGTGCAATGTTGTCTCAAGTAAATACAGTTAGCTATGAGTTGGAGAACAAAGTACTTCAGACTGAAAAAAGTAAAACGTAAGCTTGCAACTTCACTTTAAAATGCAAAACAATGGATTTCACGGAACAAATTCAATGCAAACAACCTCCACCTAGGTGTATGCACTTGTTAATAAGAGAGACGTGGTGTTCCTCTCCTCCCAATGTACATTTTTTGTAGGTTCTTTCTGGCCTCTTTCATTTCTGTTTTCAAACAAGTCTGTACATGTAGTTTTATGTACCATTGCAAGATTCAAGTTACACCAACATTAAAAATGCCAGTGTGATGATCACAACCATTCAATCATAAAGTACCTGAGTCATGAGGGGTCTAGTAAGAACTTTCCTGAGATGAGGAATGTAATCCAGGTTCATAGACAACTTGCTTGAAGATGTGCTGTCAAGAGAAAAAAAGGAATTGACATACATGTACGTTGTATGTAGAACATTTTGCTATTCATTTCCTCTTTTGATCTCTCGTAAAATTTGAGGCAGTCTTTGGAATGCCTCAGAAATTAATCAGAAGGATTAAATGACCTTCAGATAATCCTCACAAAGTTTTGAAGAATCTTCAGAAAATGCTCAGCAACCTTTATAAAATTGCACAAGTCTTCTTATTCAAAACTATTAACGCCTGAGTCGCACATGGAGGTTGGGTGCCGACCCCAAACCCAGGTAGCAAGAACATCCCAAAAGCCTGCCCTACCCGCAACCCAGCCACGAGCCCCGCCCGCCAAACCCCGCCCCAGCCCAAGCACCTGTCACACAGAGCTGGGAGCTCAGTGGAATAATAACAATAATAAACAATAATAAACATTGTTATGAAATAAAAGGGGGAGGAGGGAGGGAGAAAACACTAAAAAACTCCAAAAAACTGAGGACACCCCAACAACTACACACGGTAAAACTACGACCACATGCAAGGCGCACGAATAAGAGCAACGACAGACCGCTGGCCCGAAGGGCACGAAAAAACTGCTCGCCCCAGGCCTGTATGGTAACGCAAACCCTAGCAAAAAACTAACGCCACAACACGCCACCAAATAACGCTAATAAACGCCAACGCCACGCTAAACGCCACGCCAACTACAGAGCAAAGCTCCTAGTCGTTAACTAAGTTAAATAAGTATATTTAACCTCATTTTAAATAATTGATCAACAAAACAACAATTTCATACAAGTTTTACATTTAAGGATTAAATTCCATAATTATCTCCACTTGTTAATCCACTATCTTCGCTATCCATCCTTACCTTAATCTCATGTGACTCTGAAGCTCTTGAAGAATGCGGTCGAGTCTACCATATTTGGAATTTTTACCAAGCCACTGAGGAAATTCAATCCTCTGGCCCATCCCACCACTTATCATATCTGATGGGATCACACAAGACATCATTGCCTGGAAATTCAACATTGGATTAATACTGGATAAACAAAGAATCATCAATGAATTAAGCATGACTTGACCTTCATCTCTCTATTTAGTACCTGCATGGGTAACATGGACCAGTTTCCTTTCTGTCTAATTAACCTTTCGACCAGATCTCCATCACAGATGGAGTCAGCCGTCTGACTAACAAGTGCCAGGGTCTTCTTTATATTGCCACTACATAATAAACAAAATATACAGAAAATGACATTAGGACACTGGAATGCACTCATTTTCAACAGTGTAACATCAAGAAAATATTTTTTTAACCATGCAGGCTTGTTTAAGACTTAACAGGGAGATTATTGGTCCACAATCCTTTTATATCAATAACTAGAGACCAGCATTCCCTCAGTGAGGCCTTGCAGTTGGTCAGTAAGGTGTCTGGTATGTCAGGTTACCTCAGTTGTGTTTCAGAATTGCTACATGGTACAGTGTAATATCATGTAATGTACTCCAACATCTAACAATAATGGCTAATTTACAACAGCAGTTTTTCACACTGAAGAAGGGCTATGCCCGAAACATTTGATATCTTTCACAATATGACACTTCAACGTGCTATCAGTTATTTTTGATATTTTTTTCGTTTTAACGTACATTGATATAAGTGTCACACATCAACCAGGATAACAATTTCTCTCGTTCTTGTTCATCCTTTACATTGAGGTTTGCTATAGTGTGCCTTAGAATACTCAAACATGGCGATCCAGTTGGCAGTCAAAGAATCATGGGTTTGTTTTAGTATATCTATTTGACTAAATTGTCTTTCATACGCAAGCAATGAGGTTATTTTTCCTTTGAAACCTAGTCGCAAATTTGCGACTACTCTCGATTTTCTAGTCGCAAATAAGTAAAGTTAAGTCGCAAATGCGGCCGTATTGGTCGCAATGTCGAGCCCTGGACAGTATGTTGGGTCTTTACAGGAAAATCTCAAGTTCATTGACTCTGTCGTAATAACCTCAATACAAAATTCTGCTCTAAATTAACCTCACTCTTGGATAATTGTATTATGTAATTATATTACATCTAAACTTTAATAGAGCCATTCACTTCAGTTTTACAACAGCAACTAGCAAAGCTGCGCATTATGGAATGAACACAGTTACACATGTACAGTACCATCCCATGGACAACTAAAACAAATTTAATTACATGCAGTCATCATCTTACCGGGCCTGGCCTGGATTCACTGCAAGGTAGTTTTCTTGTACAAAGAGGGGCATCAGTGAGTAGTCGCAAAAGAACATGTCTGATTTTTCATTCAAGTTCATCTTTGAACTCTCACCCTGTGAGAGAAGTTTTCTCACAGCATCAAAAGGACCCTGAAAAGAAACTGGTTGAATTAGGAACATTCTTCCAATTGCTTTGCAGTCTGCAGTACACAAAAAATAGAATTGATTGCTCTTTATGGGCTGGGGGTGGGTTTGAAAAGTACACGTTTCTTTTAAATGTCAGAATTCTGTAAGTCGTTCATTTGGGAAGGACAACTTACATGTACATGTACAGTATTTGAAGGTGGATGGTTTTAAAATCAAGGAATCATTTAGCATACCATTTTGATGTCTTTTTGTGCTCTGGCTGCATCCTCCTTGGCTTGGTCATAAGTTAGACTCTTCTCCTTGGCTGTCCACATACTCATATTGTGAAGAACCTAAGAGAGGCACAGCTTTAAGCATGTGACAAAAAAATACTTACCCCCTACATGTACATGTATCACAGTATTTTACTGTAACAACCTTACATGATAGGCAACACATTAATGCTGTTCAAGGCAGACTAACCTGTCTAACATCTTGGTTTGCACCAATTATAATCTGGTCCATGGCCTGAGGTTGAATCTTAAGCCCCTCCTTGAATGCAATGCTCATCATGGCACCCTTACAGGTAAAACAATTAAAGTGTTGTCAAGTGGTGTATGATGAAAGAAGCATTAAGAGGTAAAAGTTGTAATGACAATGTCAGCCTGTTTTATTTTTCTCCAGTTACTGTACATGCTGTAAGCAAATCAATAAACAAACTATGCAGGGATGGACAGGGACGAAGGGGTGGAGGAAGGTCCGAGTGACCAGGAGGAAATAAAAGAGTAAGACACGCAAGGAAGGAGGAAGAGAAGAAGGAAGAGTGGGAAGCAGAGAGGAAATTAAAGAGAGAAGCACGAAGGGGAGCGGGGGTTACATGTAGGGAATAAAACAGAAAGACAGGGAGGGAGGGAAGGTGAAGGAAAGGATGGAGGAAGTGAGAGGAAAGGAATAAAGGAAGAAGGCAGGGGGGAGGTGGAAGGAATCAGGGAGGGGTGGAAAGAGGAAAGAAGGAATGACAAGAGGCAGACAGGAAGGGACCAGGCATACAAGGTGAAAAATGTTTATGATGTACCTTGATCTGTTCAACTCTAGGTCTCTGAAATCTCAAGTCAAAACAGTAATTTGCCAAGCTGCGAATCTTCTGACTGTTTCTATCATTGCACATGCAGATGACTGGTATCTTGGTGTTCTTTATAAGTGAAATTAATTCCTGTGGAGATAATCAAGAGCAAGATGTCCTATTGAAATGAATACCATACATTACCACCTTCCCCCTTTTGCAAATAAGTCCTACCAAATATACATGGAAAGCAATGGAAATCTTTGATGCAAAAATCCTTCTGATAATTTAAGCCCATGGGCATATGATTATGTTTGTTTAGTTATATTAGCTTTTAAAGAAAGATACAAATCTACACCTTCCGGTAACAAGCCCCCTGTTCTAACACTGGTTTAATTAATAATAATTTTTGTTAAAGAACACTGTATGTTCAGAGACCTGTGTGTCAATCAACAACTGTGGAACCAGTAATTCATGTGTGTAAGGATATGAAGCACTAGTTCCACAGTTGTTGATTGACATCACAGGTCTCTGAACAGGTTCAGAGAGTTTCACTATTCAGTATTTTTGTACACACCTTATTTTTTCATGTATGTTGTCCGCTTTAAATCACGAATTGTCCTTTATTGTGCTGGTAAATAATTTGACCGATCATAAACACTTAGAGTCATACAACATATCGGCCTGCTGTACGAAAAACATCCCTCGCACGAGGTCATACTCTCGCATATCACGTGATTTTTGTTACATAACGTGACACATTATAAACGCCACATATACATGTACATGTAGGCGAGCATAGCATCTGGCGTTATACCTACATGTATGCCAATCCAAACAAATTAAACCAAAAATAGATGGGATGATAGTCCAACACAGTGTTACTCCCAGAATTAAAATTAATTTGATTAACTCATTTACATACGTGTATACTGTCTTACTGTACATGTACATCTGGGTGGAGAGAGGCAGTGTGAGAGTTAATTATTACATGTAAGTGTCTTGTCCAAGAACAAAATGCAATGAACCTGGCCAGGGCTCTCAAGCCCAGCATGATAACCATAGGAACATTGTGCATCCACCGCTCAGCTCAAATGTACATGTAGGTAACTGTATTTATTGTTAGTACTGTGTAGGTAAAGTTATGTTTTCCTCACTTGCATTCCTCCTCTGTCTTCATTGCCTGCCATTCCATCGACTTCATCCATAAGCAAGACATGCTTCCTGGGATCTGCTTTGTGACCTGTTGAATCAAAAAATACACACCACACAATCATTCAACCCTGTAGAATCTAAGATAAGTGCCAAAGGAAATAATTTTATTAATACAAAATGTGTAAAGAAAAAATGAATCCCCTCTGCCTATATGTACCTTTACATGTACATGAATTGTATGCCTTACAGGTAACAGGTAATTATTATTGTACACTGTTCATGCATCCTGCGTGACAAGTTTGCTTTAAAACAATTGATTTTGTTGGACTGTAAGTTTACTAGTTTCTGCTTGTTTGATTTTTTTGGGGGGAGGGAGAGGTCAGGTAACAAAATAAACATCAATATTAAAAAAATGAATAACAACCACATGTACAGTAAGAGTCACGCTGTCTCTTTCTTTGAGCTCAGCTAAAATTATTACAGCTTTGGGAGCAAAACTTAACTTAAGTGTACATGTACATGTAGGCTCCAGATGTGAGAAAAATTATGGCTCACTCAGACAAAATGTGCTCCAACAAACAACTACATGTAGATTTTGCTTGCCTTGTTTGACCATCTAGAGAAACGTTTTTCTTATATAATTTAGAAGTTCAGTTTAAAACGAGTTGCCTGTCTGTGAAAACCAACCGCCTTCCTGCTGAGTACAATTTCTTGATGAAACCCCTGAATATGTAGCTAGGCCTGTGTACATGTAAACTACATTTAAACATGCTTACCCATCAACTATACAAAACTTATTGAACAGTCATTCACTATTACCAGGTAGAAATCCATCCATGGTTTTATTGCTCAGTGATTGAGATATATGTTCCTCTAGAGTCTTCTTGTTTCTTGTATCACTAGCATTCATTTCAATGTAGCTGAAGCCAAGTTCCTCACACACGAGTGTTGCAGTTGTTGTTTTCCCCACACCAGGAGAGCCAGATAGGAGAGCTGCTCTCTGAGACGAGCCATCTTGATCCTTCTTAAAGAATGAAGCTGTGCAGCAAAGAAGTATCATTCTATTGTAATAATTATTTAATATCTTAATTTATATCAATCTATTGAATTGTAAATTATGCTGTATGGTCATCAAACAACTTGTGATCAGCATCATTATCATCATCATCATCATCATCATCATCATCATTGTCATGAGACTAGTTATAATACTTACGGGTGATCACATTGCCATGGCAATAATTATTCTCACCAGAAATTGGAATTAATAAACTGCATGTCTTCTCAAAGCCAGTTCTATTTTCTACCACATGTACAAAGATTTAATGCAATTTGCAACTTGTCATTAAGGACACCGACAACAGCAACCGCAACAGGATGACAGCAACCGTTAGTTAGGCATACTGTACATGTACAGTTGACTATACATGTACATGTACATACTACTGCTAAATAAATGCACTTTACGTACCTCAAGAGTACATAAATTGTAGGTTTATTTATTATTTTAATTATCAGAATTGATGTTGTCCTGGAAATTTCTCAGAATTTATGACATGCATATCACTAATTAATATTTTAAGAATCATGCAGGGTAAACCAATAGGCCCTTTGCAGCTGGGGTCACGTGGCCAAATTTTTCCTAGAAAATTTTTTTATTATGAGCTATAGACCACTGAGACGAGGTTAGTAAGGCTAATTTAAATGTATACAAAAGAATTTTAAATTGGCAGCCATTTATGAAAAGGGTCTATAACTTCAAGAATGCCAGAAATGGAAAGAGCGCATCGAAAATACCAATATGGCCAAGTTTGAGCCCCCTGGAATGAAAGAGTAAGTTTATGACAGTTTAAATTTTCGGAAAATTTAGAAGTTTTGTATGGGAAATGTTGCTGGAGAGCAAGGTCTTGCTCTCCAGCAACATTTTCCATACAAATCTTCTTATACTTTTAAAACTTCAGACAGTCATAAAATCTCATCTTTTAATGATGGGGGCCTCAAATTTGGCCATTTTGATATTCTTGACATGCTTTTTCAATTTCTGGCATTTGTTAAGCTATAGCCCATAATTTTATGAAAAGTAGGTCACGTGATGGCTTAGCTGCAAAGGGCCTATTCATTTCACTGCTGTGTTCGCAGGTCTACTTACATTTAGTTGGTGGTTTCTTTCTGTTCTTTTCCCAGTCCCTCAGCCAGTTCATCAGTTTACGCATGTTACTCTTGTCACCTTGCTGCCCAATAATTTGCTTCACCGAGCGAGGGCGATATTTGTCAACCCACAACAAACTTGGCTCTCCTAAACAGTAATGTTTTTGACATTGATCAATGAATGGTAGAAAGGCCTGTGTGCATATGTACTATGAGGACATTTTGTTCACTAAAATTAATTATGCTGACAGTCAGTTATAGATGTAGTGATCCACACAAAATAATGTAATGTATGGTCCATACACAGTACCAAGGAGAGGGGGGGAGGGGTGTACATGAAGGGTGTGGAGCCTCAAAGGCCAGAATTTTTAAAGGGAAGTGTGACTTCCAGGCCAAAGGGAAAGGGGTAGCAGATGTCATGCAAAAAAAATGCAAGGGGGGTATCCAAGCAGCCACTGAAGGTGTAATAGGCGGCTGTGACCACTAAAGGGGCATGTCCCCTCCTCCAGAAAAATTTGAAACAGGCGGCAGTTAGAGGTCCTACAGGTGGCGGTAGACCACCGGTAACCTGAAACCCCTGGGTATCAATAGAGTATTTAATTTTCTGGACCATCGCAATGTACCTTTTGGTGTAGGTGACGATGTTGGTGTCTGTGTGGCAGGAGATGACGTGGATCTTTCACTCAGCTGCGATGATTCCCCTTCTAACTGTTCCTTTCCTTGACTCAGTGTTTTTGCTACTTCAGTTTCTTCTTTCTTCTTTGACTTCTTGTCCATTCTGGGAGGCTCATAGTTTATCTTCTTCCCTGGTTTTGTCTTGACTACTTCAAAGAGCCCATCCTCATCTAGTTGTGTTGTCCCACATTGCTTAGCCTGAAAAATCCCAACAATCCCATTATGATTAAGGAACATGACATTTAGACTTCTGAAGTGTCTTGCTTTTCTGCTTGAACCAGGTGTGATATTATACAAATTACAGTCAAATCTCCTGCAAGTGACCAACCAAAATGTCTAGCCCAGGTGGTCATTTACGATAGCTTAGATCATTAGTATAAGTGGTCGCAGTTGCTTAAGAGAGGTGGTCACTTACAAGAGGTTCCAAATATTGTTATTTGCATTGAAACTTTTGGTATTTTGGAAAACTGATTGTTGAGGAGAGGTGGTTGCATACACGTATGAGAGCTGGTTGCAAGCGGTGATTCGTGTATGTACATAATTATTATGATTGTACTTAGAAAACGCCTAAAGAGTGTGCTGTAAGTTGTTAGTATTTCTCTACTGTACATAGCCTGTATTAAATTTTACATTTAACAAAACTAACTACTGTACATGCATGTGTTATTCTTAACCCATGCTGTAACTTCCTTAGCCCTTGCGAGTCATGAATCCACTTGCTATTAAATGCTAATTCAAGCTACTGAGGAAATCAGACCCTACCATTGTAGTAAAAAGAGGAAGTCATTACAGTAATAATTAATTAGATAAAAAATGATTTGAAGTGGATAGAAGAGAAATTAGCTTCATGTTTAAAGGCTTGTATATGTTGTGGTTTGATTTTTTTTTTTGGTTTAATTTTTTTTAAACCAGTTTTAAATTTTTCAAGCTGGTTCATATTTTTCAAACCAGTTTTTTTTTTGACAACTATCTATAAAAGGGGAAAATATCTCTTAACATTCCTCTAACCTATTCTCTAACCTATTCTCTCCTTTTCTTGCCGAGTTTCTCCTGATTTATTCTCCCATCTACCCTACCCCTTCCCCTCAATCCCCATTACGAATACTAATTAACAGCAGGTTTTAATTTTTTTTTCCTTTTTACCTCGTACTCACCAGGATTTGAACCGCCAACCTCTAGGTAGAACTGCTTCCCACTTGCATTATATTACCACTTGACCACGAAAGCACTGGATGCAAAGGCTCTCATATTTCTTTTAATTATCAGTTTATCACCCCAGTCTCCTCTCATAAAAATGTAATTTATTCATAGATAAATATAAATTTTAATTTATTCAAACCTTATTATATATTCTAACCTAACCCTAATCTTAATTACTAAGAAGCTATCAGTTCCAAATAAGTGGTTAGTTCTAATCGGTAACCCAGAGAAAACATTTTGACTGAAAGATACATTGCAGGGAAAAACAAAACCGCTAGGTTTTTTTAATGATAAATGGCAGTGTTTCATTATAAAAGATTTTGTGTCAGCAATTTAGCCACTACCATCGCCGCCCTTTTTTAAAGAAAGTCATTACTTTCATTTACTGTGTCAGTATATTCATTTACTAAGCAATTATACAAACAGTTTGTAACATCCGTGCTAGTTTTAGTTTTATATTGTTTTAGAGTAGTTTATTAATTATATTGTCAACGTTTTGTTATATTTTTAATTTATGCGTATGTTTTCTTTAATTTGTCTGTAAAATATTTATATTTAATTTGTCTGCAAACTAAATAAAAAAAATCAGTAACCTGGGAGCTCAACCCAAACCACGAAGTAACATGCACAGCTGACCCAGCCTAACATCAAAGCTAACCATTCCAAATAAGTGCTTAGGCCTAATCACTAACCTGAGCGCTTAACCCAAATTACTAAGGCACATGCTCACATCTTGCTCCAAATTAAAAATTAAACTGGTTTGAAAAAAATGAACCAGTTTAAAAAATTTTGTACTGGTTCAGAAACAAATTGTACCAAAGGTAAAATTGAACTACAACATATACATGTATATGCTACCATGGACAAATTTAGACATCAGTACAAACTTGGAATATCAGTTGTTTTTGTTGTTGTTTGCACAATAGTACAATTACTTTGTAAGTTTGTAATCAAACATTACAGTAGCATTACGGTATTTATCATGGCAGTAGTTTCAATGGGGCGATACTTTATTATTTTGGTTGTTTTTGTCTTTTGTTTTTGCTTTTTGGTGCAGTGTACCTATTTTGGCATGGGACTATCTGGCTATGTACAGGAAGTACAATGAAGTGTGCTTTGACTGCTTCTTACCTTGGAAAGTTTGCTCTCACCAGCATCCCGTCCCACCACAATATAACTTGTCTTCTTGCTCACTGACTGAGTCACCTTGCCGCCATACCTCTGAATCAAATCAGCAGCCTCATCTCTCTCAATACTTTCCAGTACTCCAGTTATAACAAACGTCAGTCCCTCTAGGCAGTTTTCCTCTCCCTGTAAAGGTAATTGAACACCATCAGTGTTGATCATTACATTTTACTAAGCCAACAAAAAAATGCCTGGTCAAATAATAAATGCCACACTTGTATAATTTGCAGTGTAATAACTTTTAATGACATCATGTAAATCCTTGTAGACTTCCATATAGATCACATTCTAGTGCACAATTTCACAATATTCTTTCAATTTTTATTTGCTTTTTCCCCTCACTGCATCTTATCAAGCATTTCACTACAGTTGTATCAAGGTAAATAAATTTTATAACAAAGAAAATTAAGGCTAGAGACTTGGAAGGGTGGTCAATACTGTGGTGCACTTGAAAAATTGTGACCAAGTATGACGTACATGTGCAGTGCAAGTGTAGAACACACATGTACATGTACACTGTAACTGTTTTTATTGTGGACAGCTTGCCTGACTCGCTCATAATTGATAATTGAATAATCATCCTTGCTACGTTTGAACTGCATGGACACTCACCTCAGGGAGTGGTTTTGAGCCAAGAGCTCTGGGACCATCCCTTGACATGAAACTGCGATAACTGGATTTTTTCTTCTCCAAAGATGGAGGAACCTCATCTGGTTCATCAGATTTCGGTGTCTTTGGAGTTTTCTTGCTGGGAGATTCCTTCACAACTCCTTTGTCCTCAGATTTCTTCGGAGTAACAATTTTCTTTGGACTCTGTTTAGTGTCTCTAACTGGAGTCTCAGGGACAGCAGTAGTTGCTTTTGATCCTGCAGCTGCTGCCGCTTTAGCAGCCAGCCTACTAGCAGGTGTGGTCTTTGGAACACTCTCTGATGTCTGTGAATGGTAAAGTATGCTAATTAAACCAACATCTGAAAATGACTTAATATTTTATACAGTGTCATGAGCATGCAAGAAGTCAGCAAATGTTCAACATCTACATCTCGCCAAAAACATGTTCAAAGCACCACCTAGATTCACAAACCAAAGAAAGAGAACCTAAGAATAACTTGCCAAAATGGGCATTGAAACAACAACAGACAGTGTTTAAGTCTCTAGACTTCTAATGAAAAGTCCAGTGCACTAACAAGTACATGTTTGCACCTGCCACAAGAATTTATATTGTTCAAACTACAACTAGACGTACATGTAGTTGATACTAGGCAAATTCACAGACCTTTTTCTTTTCAGGAGATGGCTTTTTCACTTCAAGCTGTAGACTAGATGAGTCTTCTTTTCTTTTCTTAGATGGCTGTTCTGTTGCTCTCCCATTCAGATTTTCATTTTCCTTCCGTCTCTTCTCTTTCCCATGCAGTGACTCCTCGTCTTCGTTTGCAACTGCTCCACCATTTTCTTCTGGCTCATCAGATCTCTGTGAGGTAATATTCATTGTTTAGTTAGTACTCAATCTACAGTTTGTACCACCCTGTAAACAGATTTCTGCTTTCAATCCGAGAAAGATCAATTGAAAGTGACCTCTGCTCCCAGGGTATCAGTTTGCAAACCTGTTTTCTTTTTGTGGCAAAAACTTTGCGAGATTCTCTTTCAGCAGGAGTTGAACCAAAGAAGTCCAAAGCAGATGTCAGTTTCTGTGGAGTTTCTTTGGGCTTTACAGGGCTGAATAGAGAAGAAAACATTCAGAACTTAACAAAAATACACTCATCGAGGTATAGTTGTACATACTGGCGCACATTACATAAATTCAGTCATTTACACACTCAGTTGATGGCATTATAATTTTTAAACTAACTCTTATGCCCATTACATCCATTACATGTTGTAAAAAATAAACAACTTCTCACTGGACAATTCAAACAAAATTCCCTTCTTCTACATAAAAATCTCAAGGAAAGCAATATTGAAAGAGAACCCTCTGTAACTGTTCAAAACAAAAACTAATCCCATTCTACATGTACCTCTCCTTAACACGTACAACTTCCTTGCTTGTTTTTGTTTCCAATTGCTTGGCAGATTTCTTTAGCTTCTGAGGTACAACTTCCTCCTCTTCTGCAGAATGCCAATACATACACATTAATTTTAACCAACAATAGCGGAGCTCCGGCGGCCGAAGGCCGCCAAGCGGAGCCCCATACCCATATTAGGAAACTGAAGGGAACCCATGAACTGATTTTCTCATGTGTATCATGGCTAGCGGTATTGCTCGTGGGCGCGTACGCACGACGACGACGACGACGACGACGGTGGTGGAGTCGCGCAACATGGCGGCCACAATTGACACGTAAACCAAAACGAGGCTTCAGTTTTCGTGGGCTTTCCTTGTAGGTTGACAGAGCACATGTCCCCTTGGTTTAAAGCGTCCTTTGGACATCCATGTTGCAGTCAATTGACACCTGTCAAAACAAGGAATCCGCTGACCAGTATCACGTGACCATATCGCGGGCTCAAGTTCAGGGCTCATCGAGGTCACGTGTTTTTTTAAAGTTGACCGCTGCCCAAGTGCTGCTTTTTTCGATCAGATCGCGGGCTCATGTCAGGATTAACTTGCTGTAAACAGCGTAGGGTTGGTAGGAAGCCGGTTAACGCTAACCCAGGATTAAAATTTAACCGAATTATAACCTTTTCTTTTGTACAAAGTTTTTTCACTGCTTTTGTTTTGCGTATTTTGCTTTCATTAAAATTCAAAACACAAAAACAATATACAGAAAATCTCACCGCAAAGTTACAAAACTCAAATCAAAATTCTACTTTATCCTCGGCTAGTTTGATCGGGCTCTGAACAACCCGGCCCAGGAGCTACGCTTTTAGGCTGGCCTAAATCTATATATTACATGTACAAGTACTAGATGTGTACTGTGTTAATAAAAGCCAAGAGAAAAGACCAATGAGCATTTGTTTGGGATTTGGTTTCAAAAGAGTTTTAAATTGAGAGAATTGGAGGAATCAGGATAAAACTTGCAGAACAAAATTATTTACAAAAATGTAAAGGGTAAATTAAACATAATGTACCTTAATGCACCATTTTGGCAACAGGTAAATACAAACCAAGCTTAAACAAACTGTGCACAGCCTATACAATGTATGAGTGAGTTGTGTGCAGGCTCTGATCAAAATACTGGAACTTAATGATTTATCGCTCACTTATTCTGCCATATTTATCTTACGTGATTTCTGTAAGAGGTCGTGCAGCCAAGTCATACATTAGAAAGCTACAATGTACATGTACATGTACTTGTCCTCCAGAAACGTACCCTTCGACTGATTTATTTTGCACCTAGTAATGCTCATGCTATTTATCTTTTCATTGAATCAAATATTTTACCTGTAAATATGAACTATTTTGATTTGGTTGTGAATCTCAAGCATGATATTTGGAAAGGATTAGCCCCTTCGCCTATCAGGAGCTCTCTTCCCGAGGTCAAATGAAATTCACGGGTACAACACAAGGCATGCCATAAAAGGAGATTACATGTATTTTCGGAAAGAAGTTAAATTGGAAATTTTTAAAAGCTTTTTTTAGAGAACTGGAGCGATATTATGGAATCAAATTTCTTCAGACTCTTTCAGATACATTGTAGGGATAACTATGTTGAAGTCGACACCCTGAATCAAATTCTTAAATTTAGTGCCTGATTGATTTCAAACCATTGTTTAGCTCATCTCTGGTTAGTCATACATGTATCTTCTAGTATCAATAATACATGTGCATGTATGCAAATGATAACCAGTCAAAAATAACGCTTGTACATGTAATGCACATAAAAATCTTGTACACTGTAAATCTTTGTCTAAGTAGCTGGATAGTAAGTTTATTGCATAATAATGAAATAATAATTATACAGTAAATAGTAGATGTGGCCTGCCTAGATTAGCCTAGACTACCTATGGGTTCATCTGTGTTTATATTTAAGTTTAATTATTAAGTGTTGATGTAACACAACTCGTTAATCAAAAATTCATGTAAATTATAAAGGAATAAAGTTTTGTTGTTGTTGTTGTTGTTGTGGTTGCTCCAAACAAACTGTGACCACATTATTATTTGATTAATACTGCTCAGGTTCATTTGTGTACATTAAAGCTGCGTTGTAATTTTGATGACTAGCAGATTACTATTTTTTATTTACGGTCAAAATACTGGAACTGAGATGCATTATTTGAAGGCATGAATTATTTTGCAACACAACATGTAACTCTGCCACTGAGCTATTTTACATTTTATATGGAAATAGACATGCATTGTATGGTTCAATGCAAATTATGTACAAAACATCAATCTTTTACCAGAGTCCTCAACATTGATTGGCCTCCTGCTCTTGCTTGATTTTGAACTTTCTGCTTTTTTCACTGTGGCTTTTCTAAAACAGGGAATAACACAAATAAACAAAAAATACCAGGACTAAGGTGGAAGAAAAATAATGTTCATGGAGATGAAATGTTAGAATGTCAGAGGTCTCAAAGAATCACAACAAATGACCTAGAAATCAGGGCAATTGGTTTTATTGAATTATGACTGCCTCAGGGCTAAAAAAAACTTGAATTCTAGCTTGCCCTCAGGACAAGCAGCTTCAAATTTTGCTTGTCTTGTCCTCTTTACCTTTATTTTATCTTATTTAGTTGAAAGACAACTTGCCTGATCCCTAGCCCATCAGTTGCAAGAGAAAATGAAAAGAAACTTGCCCGGCAAGAAAATCAATTTTCTCAGGACGACCAGATGGCACTTTTCTCAAGCCCTATGGCCACTAAATTATTAGTGAAGAAGACTGGCAGCTGTAATATTGTCTCTTGACTGTGTGTAATGTCATTTTGAAATAAACTTGATTGACACTTGTAGGAATAAGAACTGTAGATCTGTTTAGCACATTACAATGAAGAATGTACTATCATTAACCTTGACCTATATATTGTGTGAGAACCAGTGAGCTGACCTTAACCAAGCTACAGTGTATATAGCCTGTTATCCTATGTAAGTTTAACAAAGTACAACTACAGGAAAGCTACTAAGACATGTCCCAAAATATACAATATCCCCTGTCAGAAATTGATACAAAGTGTAATAAACGCCACACAGGAAAATATAGACGATTCCTGAAGTCGTTTTAACTGTTTTAATCGCGTAGCCGAGTGACATACAACAAGTTCTTCAAAAGGATTCTTACCACGTGTTTTCTATCCGATTCTTACACCATGTATCATACACGAAGTGTCCCATTACACTATCCCCTCTACTACAAAGAATGAATCTCCAGATTCACGATCATTCCGTGTACTACAACAAAATAAAGTCAATCCGTTGATTTAGTCTCTTAACAAAGTTCTGAAACAGTTTGAATACTATCAAAGTTCTCGCAGTGCTCTAGCCTTCTTCAGCAATATTGGCTTCAGTTTCTTTATCCGCTCCTTGTCCTGCCTCTGCTTGTCCTCCAACATCTTTAAGCGGTCAGTTATCTGCTGTAAACTATTCAGAATCCATTCACCATAACAGTCTGGGGGTCTTCTTATGCGTGCTGGTCTTTGGCTTTGACCAACCAGCTTCTCCTCTTCGACCTCCTGTTCATGTTCTTTGTTCTCTTCCCCATTCCTGCAACAACCTTGGGCATCATCTAACAGTCCACCTCCCTCAGCAGCCGGTTTATCTACCACGTGGTCACTTCCAGCACCCTGTTCAACTTCTCCGTCCGAAGCAGATTCAGCGAGGTAGGACGGATCCCCGCTTGCGCTCTCGTCTGGCATATCGACAACCTCATTGTACCCTTCACTTCTAGCTGCGACCCAGACAGCCTCTTCCTCGGTTCCACTGGTAGCTATATCAGGTTCCATTGATACCACCTCCTCCGATGCTGTCTGTACCTGTTCACCAGCTCCGTTGCCTCCTACAGGTGCATCCACTGCTTCCTTGGCACCCGTTTCCTCCATGCTTCCTTCCTGCCTTCTCTTGTACAACCGCAAGTTGTTGAAATGGACTACTTGAGACTTCCTAGAATGTCCCCTGACCTTCTTCACCCGGTATGTAACATCAGTGACTCGCTCCACTATCTCATAAGGGCCCTCCCACTGTCGATGGAACTTGTTTACTTCACCTGGTTTCAGTTGTGGATCGTAGCGCAACACTAAATCACCAGGTTGAAACAGCATATGTCTCACTCCCTTGTCGTATGCATCTTTCTGACGACGCTGAGCAACCTTGAGGTTTTGCCGCACATCACGGTATGCAGCTTCTAGGCTACCCTGAAGGTCTGCTACGAATTCAGAGTAACTGTCTTCACTGCCCATGGGCCCACTGCCCATCATTACATCCAGGGGTATCCTCATCTCCCTCCCAAACATTAGCTCAAATGATGTATGTTCCGTGGAGGAGTGGACACTACTTCTGAAGGCCATCATGCAGTAATCTAGTTGTTCATCCCAGCCTTGTGGATCATCGTCAACTCTGGCTTTCAGCATGCTCTTAGGGTCTTGTGCAGATTCTCAACTTGCCCATTGCCCTCTGGATGATACGCAGTTGACCGAGTTTTGTTGATGTTCAACAAATGGCACATTTCCTCAAACACCTGGGACTCGAAGTTTCTTCCTTGATCACTGTGTATGCTGTCTGGCACGTCATACCGACAAATCCAGTTCTTTACCAACACCCTTGCACAAGTTGTGGCACGTTGATTTGGAATCGCATACGCCTCCGCCCACTTTGTAAAACTGCATTGTACAGTCAGAATGTAGCGATTTCCCCTTCGAGACCTTGGTAAGGGGCCAACTATGTCAATGTGGATTCTTTGCATAGGGTTTCCAGATGGTATCGGATGCAGGGGTGCCTTTGGTCTAGGCCTGCACAGGTCAGGCAGCTGCTACAATACCGATGAACTTCTTTTGTCAAACCTGGTCTCCAAAACCTAGTTTTCATCTTCTTCAGGGTCTTCATTCTTCCTAAGTGGGCACCTGTTAAACCATCATGAATTTCCATGAGCGATTCTTTAACAAGTTTCTGAGGTAAGACCATCCTGCTCTTAGCTGACGGGCCTCTTTCAGGTGACCGCAGATAAAGTACTCCTTCTCGTAGCTCCAATAGTTCCCATTGCGCCCAGATTTCTCTTGTTGCTCGACTCAAGGGCCGAAGTTCCTCATCGGTTGGTTTCTTCCATTCCCGCAACAATTGATCTACAACTGGGCCAATATCAGGATCCTCACTTTGAGCTTGTGCCACATTCTCGAATGACCACAGATCCTTTTCATCGTCATTATGACCATGTGGCAGCCTGCTGGTGACCGTTGCTACCTCTGGCTTTGCAGATGGAGCACATGAGGGGCATTCTCCATGATTTCGCCTAGGCCGTCGAGACAAGCTGTCTGCGTTACTGTGTTGCTTTCCTGGCCGGTGTTGTACCTCAAAGTCATACTCTTGGAGGCGTTCAAGCCAACAAGCCACCTGCCCTTCAGGCTCTTTAAAGGACCTCAACCATCTCAGTGAGGAATGGTCAGTTCGTACACAGAACCGTCGCCCTAACAAATAGTACCGGAAGTAGTCAACATATGTCACTAAAGCAAGCATTTCCAACCGAGTGGTGCAATAATTCTTTTCATGTTCGTTCAAGGAGCGACTACCATAAGCAATCACCCGCTCTGTCCCATCCTGCTGCTGTTGAGATAGAACTGCTCCAATTCCCTGGTACTGGCTTGCGTCAGTGTCAAGTATGAAAGACCCTGCCTCAGCACTGAAATTGGGGTAAGCTAGCACTGGCGCGCTTATCAGACGGCCTTTCAGTTCCTCGAATGCTGCCTTTTGTCCCTGTTGCCAACTAAACGACACAGTCTTCCTACACAGCTGGTACAGAGGTTCAGCAATGATGGAAAACCCAAGGATGAATTTCCTGTAATAGCTAGCAAGTCCGAGGAAGCTTTGAAGCTCTTTGACATTAAGTGGCACTGGCCATGTTTCAACAGCTTTAACTTTCTCAGGGTCAGTCTTGATCCCGTCAGAAGACACGACATGTCCTAGAAAGACAACTTCCTTTCTAAGAAATCGGCACTTAGATGGCTTTAGTTTCAAACCAGCAGCCCTTATAGGATCAAACACCAGCCGGAGACGGTGAATGTGATCTTCAAAGGTAGGAGCCCAGATGATGATATCATCCAAATACACTAAACAGTGGGTCCAGGTGAGACCACTGAGTGCAAGATTCATTAATCTGGTGAAGCTAGCTGGGCCATTTGTCAATCCAAATGGCATCACTGTCCACTGAAACTGTCCACGATGAGTTGAGAAAGCTGTTTTAGGCCTATCCTCTTCTTTCACCTGCATTTGCCAGTACCCCGAAGCTAAATCCAGGCTAGAAAACCACTGAGCCCCACCTAAGGCCTCCAACAAATCATCTGTCCAAGGCAGGGGTATGGCATCCTTCTTCGTAGACTGGTTGAGTTTACGAAAGTCAATACACATACGATATGTCCCATTATGTTTTCTCGCAAGCACTACGGGACTGCTCCATGGACTTTGAGACGGTTCAACCCTGCCTGTAGCTAGGAGCTCATCTAGTTGCTTATCAATAACCTCTCGCTGGTAGTACCGACGGGGAGGCTGCTTCACTGGCTTGCAATCACCCGTGTCGATGGCATGTTCCAAGAGGCCTGACTTTCCTAAATCAGAGCTGTCCTTCGAAAAGATATCCTCATATTCCGTTACTAGAGACGAAAATTGTCGTCTCTGGTCTTCCGACAGCCCTTCCAGGTTACCTTGTAAAAGTGATTTCCACTTTTCGTCCTCCATCGGCTGCTCATCTTTAACTACTGAGCTGTCAATAAGCGAACAAGATGGATGGGAGGTATTTGTAAAATCTGGATCCGTTTCCATAGAAACAACACGACCATCCACACTACTAATGGGGTGGAATTCAGCAACAGGAAAATCTGGCCGCAGTCTGATGGGCCTATCGGAGAAGTTAGCAACTCGAACTATGGTCAGTCCATCCCTGGGGACCACTAAGGAACGAGCTACATTAATTTCTGATTTGCCTCTTAGTTCCCTTGACTCCTCTAAAATCCCAGGCATTCCAGTGTTACGATCATATCCATTCTCCAGCTTGGCTTCGATCACTTGTTCAGTTCCGGGTTCCACTTGTATGTCATCATTCAGAAAAATTTTGCAAACACTTGGTGTAACCTTGCAGTATTTGATTGGAATTTCAGTATGGCCCACTACAAAGGTTCCAGTGTCATAGTGAATTTGACAGCCAAAGTGCTGGAAAAAGTCTGAGCCAAGTATGCAATCATGGGATAGGCCCCGTGCAATCATGACAGCCCAAAAACAATCAATGTTTCCTACACGAAATCTGACTTTTGTTTCTCCCAGAACCGTTAATTCATTTCCATTTGCTGTGGTCAGAGTCCCAGTCACTGGGTTGACTTTTGAGAAATGCCCACATTTCCTCCATGTTTCTTCATTCAAAACACTAACAGTTGCACCAGTGTCTAGCAATATACCAATTACACTATGGTTCACAAGTCCTGTAATATAGATTCCAGAGTCTGATATGGCAGAAATTACATTGTTACTTATAAAAACAGGGTCGTTTACCTCATTGGTGACTATTGGTGCTTGGGCCACTACTGCGGACCTCATGGGGACTGCCTGGCCCTCGGCAGGCCCCGACCTCTGTTTCCCCCTTCTTTGTATGGGCAACTCCGAGCAAAATGGCCAGGTTGGCGGCAAGCAAAACATACCACGTCATTGCGGCACCGTGCAGTCGAAGTCATTTCAGCTTTCCTTTCCAGCTCACGAATTTTCTCATTCATACCTAGAACGATCTCCTTAAGCTCACGAATCTCAGTTGAAATTTTGTCACCATCCGCTGAGGCACTCACCGCGTTCACTGACTTTTTCTTTTCCACGGATGGCACAGACTGACAAGCTTTACGCGCGCTTTCTAATTGACGAACAACACGAACAGCCTCCACAAGCGACGCCGGTTGACTCATGAAGACCTTTTCTCGTAAATCATCGCTGATTGCCACTCCTTGAATAAACTGATCTCTTGCCAGTTCCACCTTGAAC
>OZ026604.1:28134717-28138717 GCA_964020085.1 Micromussa lordhowensis | reverse complement strand
GAATAAGCTGCCTCTGGGTAGGCATTTTCCACTAGCTCCATCAAATTATCGGCGAATGCTTCGAAATCCTCATTCGGCCTTTGAGACCTAGCCCGTAACTGCAATTTATAATCTTCCTTTGTCTTGCCCGAATCAAACCTTTGAACCAGTTGTGCCGTGAATTCCTCGAAGGTTAACGATCCTGAAAGTTTCAGAAGCTCAACCGCTTTGTAGGCCGGTTGATCCAGCAGGGTAAGTAAATACGCTCGACGATCTGAAGGTTTGATATGTACAAGATTTGCATACTGAAGAAACTGCGAAAGCCAGGTTTTGAAATTTTGACCCACTGAATCAACACGCGGAGCTCGTACGTTTCTCCTAGATTCCGTTTCGCTAGAAACCACCATGCTCTGCTTCAGGGCCTGGGATAAGGTATTCACCAGTTGCTGAATTCCAGAACTCTCCTCCTGCGATGCACTTTTCAGTTGTGGCTTCGCTTCTTGTTTTGGCGCGGGTTCGTTTGGTAGACCGCCCTCGGCGCCTCCGAGCATCTCCTGTCCTCCGTCACTCATTCCTTGGTCACTTTAAATCCCACTTCTGACACCAATGTAATCAACGCCACACAGGAAAATATAGACGATTCCTGAAGTCGTTTTAACTGTTTTAATCGCGTAGCCGAGTGACATACAACAAGTTCTTCAAAAGGATTCTTACCATGTGTTTTCTATCCGATTCTTACACCATGTATCATACACGAAGTGTCCCATTACAAAAGCAAGTAACATGTGCATTGAAAGAAACTGAACAGATGTACAAATTTGTTGTACAATGTATACTGCAAGTATAATACATGTACCTTATTTTAGGTGGAAGAGGATCTTCATCAGAATCTGATAAGAAAATATATATATATATGTTAACTACACAGACTTTACAGTCATGAGATCGCTAAGTAAATAAATTGCTAAACTACAGTTAATGAAAAAAATTTGCAAGTGACTGTAGAGGTTGGTAAATTGATCTACATTTTACACAACATGAAATGGACATGTTGATCTTTGGCTAATTACACTAATTGTCCCAGGAAACTAGTAAATGCATGACAAGATGCGTTAGGGGTAAGATATTGCAGTGCTGACTGAAGGGAGGCAACAGCTTTTGGTTTTGAGTTATCTAATGGTTATTTAAAAAATCATGGGTTGGACAAAATTAATGGACATTCCACTGTACTGAACTATTACCTGAGTCAATGCATTTTCTTGCCTTCTTCTTCTGGCTTTCTCTAGGCTTTTGTTTCCTTGTAACCTCATCATCTTCGCTGCTTGATAAACCCTACCCAAGTAAAATAATACAATTGTCCTGTTATGGCTCTATACATGTACATGTACAGTACTTTAAACTACATGTATAATTTATACAGCATGTAATTTCGTAGGGAATTTAAGTAGTCAACACAGGGACACTAAGGACAACCTCATTAATGAACTGTCGCTCATGTCCTCCAGTTAACATAGAATATTGCTTATTTCACATTGCTGTTTTGTAAAAGACAGCAAAGAAATGTACCAAGAATTATAACGCAGGTGCACAGCCACTGTATTGCTGTTTAAATCATTTGTTCAGTCGGCATTCAAGTGCCCTTTCCTAAACTCCCTCTTATCCATACCTGTGTATCCCGTGGGCTCTTAAGAAACTCAGAGAGAGCAGGAGTTGGTCTCAAATACATGGACCCAGTTACATGTAAAGGAGTTCAAACCAACAACCCTTCTCATAACAGCAGGGGAAAGAACACATACTTTCTGAAACCAAATCTTAGAGGAGATGGACAAGAGCAGGGCTGGGGAGGAGGGGGCAGATGTTGGGTGTAAAAGTCTTGAAAGACCGGAGAGAAGTAAGGACTCTATAATTGATCTGAGGGGGTTTGTTGCTATTTTGTTATTTCTGTTAGTTTGATTGCTTTCTTTCTGGGCATCTGCCTGTATGCAAAACTTTTCTTTTGAAAGGGTCCACAGGTAGCCTCTCAATAGGGTGAGGGTGGAAGTGGAATGCAGGTAAGCTAAGCTTATAAAATAGAACAGAAATGTAAAATTCCAGGCGAGAAGAAAAAGATACTTTATCAAAACGTATTAAATTACATGTATACTCTTCGACGTATTAACTAACTGACTTATAGTTTTGAATCCATCAAACCTTCTCTTTTGACTAAAACAAAATAATTTCTTACCTTGCTTTTTGATCGGCTCTTTCCAGTATCTTTCAATGCAGGCTTCGCAATTAACTCTTTCCCGCGCTTATCCTCAACCTTTGAGGCCCCTTGTTTTGAAGTTTTTCCTTTGGGACTGAAAAACGACCGAATATCCTGTTGATAAAAAATAATAATCTTCTCAGCAATACACAAAACGAGCTCGTCAACCGACAAAAATAACGACAAACGAACCATTTCATGTGTTCTTCTGCATCCTTCTGCATCACTTTGCCAGATTTCGCGCCATCTTTGAAACGCTCCTAAAAGTAGCCAGCGGTTAATCCTTTGTTATGTTACCTGATGTGAAGTGTCTCTTTGTCATTCCCATGCCCCCGGCCTAAGGACGGTGCCTGCTTTTGTTCCAATTAACAATTACAAGCGCGCGTTGGATATGAGATGGTAAATAGCTATGGCTATAATCATCTCATATCCCAACAAGGGCGAGTGGAATAATTGTTTTATTAAAAACGCCCCAAAAATATAGCAAACTAAACTTAAAAGAAAATAGAAACGCCTAAAAAAAATCGCGCGTACGCATACCATATTTGTAGAGCATGGTATAATGGCTCATAACCCATGATGGCTAAGACAATGAAACCTTTCGAATTGCATTACCCATGATCCAGTTTTTAACAATAGAAGAGACTGCCAGTCTCTTCTATTATCCATGGCGCATCTTAGGGCTCAGTTATATGGTCTCGGGTACCCGAGACAACCCTTCCCCTGAGGTAACTTTATCGAGCGTTTATATGTGAAAACATAGTTCCAGTAGGCCGAGTCAAAGTTAACCCAGCATGATTATTCATAAACCTTACTGAATAATCAAATGTGCAAATATCCCTCTTTTTTTGGGCTTTTCTCGGTCATTCGATCACAGTGGGTTTTGCCGAGTTAATTTTTACTTCTTTAATACGAATTTCTGCTATAAATCCTAAATCTAAGCATTACGTGACATTCGCCATGCCGAGAGATGTCCCGGTCAGGCGAGCCAAAGCGTTTATATGTAGAAAAGTTGTCCCGCTTGCCAGGGTTACCCTACCTGCCGAGGTGAGACAACTCGCCCACCCAAGTTGTCTCGCCCCCCGAGACGAGTTCGCGATCCTAATGTAAACGGCTGGTTGAATTTTAGAAAGAAACAAGCTAAATGTTACCTCGGCCAGGGTAGCTCGGGGAGAGGGTTGTCTCAGGTACCCGAGACCATATAACTGGGCCCTTACTGCCACACGCGAGCTAGGGTTTGTGTTATTGACGTAATCAACTACGCTACCTAGTACACGACTAAAACGAAAGTAAAATTTTCCTACTGTGACCAAATCAAGTTAACTGAATCTGTACTAAAACCAGGAATGCCAGAATAACCCCAACGTAGCTAACCACTAACTGTTGACGGCTTCCAACTTAAAAACTATAACTGTCATCTGTCGAAAAGTATACTGAAATCCAACTGTAAATATATAAATGCAGCTGACGTAGTGTATGCGTACAACAAGTGCAAGAGACGCAAATGTTTTACTTACTAGGGAGGTGACAGGAAAAAATGACGAAGATTAATGACTAAATTTTATGTTATAAAATGGAAGTGGCCAGCCTATTCAAAACGTGATTAGATTCTGGTTGTGAAGAAGAGTTATTAAGACTGTATTTTACCTGAACCAGAGGAAGCCTGTCAGAGATCGACGCTTAAAGCGTTGTTGCAACGATTTTGTTATTAAAAACATACAGGAGCCCATCACTAGGAGCTTGCAACTCCAATACTAAGCCTATGTCACGGCATTT
>OZ026604.1:28104717-28129717 GCA_964020085.1 Micromussa lordhowensis | reverse complement strand
TTGTAATCAAGCTGTACATCTCAAAGGCAACAGATTTGTGGTCATTTTGGATAATTTGTTAGAAAACTATTGTTAACCTCCACGATTTTCATTCGTTAAATTTGTAGAAAATTTTGTCGGGTGGCCTTGGTTAGAGTAGTCGCACTGTAACCAGCCAGTCTGCCATCGGGCATATTTCTTCTCCAGCGGTATTATGTATTGTACCACACTGTAACCAAGGCGTACTTTTCCTGATGTAAAGTAAATAGTGTACACGTGAAATCGTTAGCGATCAAAGTTATTAAGGAAAACTTATGGAGATGTTTGGATGCCCTTTGGTTGCTTATTGGAGTGATTCTGTTTTACTGATGAAACGTTCTCCTAGCCTCGATAATTAGGAAAAAATCAAGACCGCAAAATTCGCTTTTTAGCATCAAGTGATTGTGTTCATTACAAATCGAGACTAAATTATTTATTCTTTGTCTTGTTTTAGTAATGATTCAGGATTGTTTCAGGAAATGATCCAAAAGTATGGCTGTGTCATTTGTAGTTATTGCGGAGCACTTTTGCGATCGTAAAAGTACAACATAGTTCGTGAAAAACGTCAAAAGAAAAAGTGTGACATTGTTTAGAATCAATAAAATAGAATGGAAAGCTCCTGTTACCTCTTTTTAAGCAGTTTCCTCCGATTGTTCTTCCTCTAAGTCTCTCAAGTCTATCGCCCGGCAAGTTGATAAGCTTAACTGTATCCAAAGGTTTTGTTTAGAAAATAACATCGACGAAGGTAATTGTGTCATTTCATCACAACGTTTGTCGGCCGATGGCGAAGAAAAGTACAGTTTTGAAATCCTGGAAATTCTGCGAATGGCAGATCCAGCGTGTAAATAACTTTGAGATCGCGATGTTTGAATAAACACTGCCATGATTGCCAAGCGAGGTCCTCTCTTGTCGAACTTGTTCTGTAGAGAAGCGGATGATCTTGCTCAGTGTTTAAGCAAATCTTGTTGTAACAGTCTATATGGAGTATATTCTTCCGTTCTTTAAAACCTCATCACGGCGGTTAACAGTGAACGCGAAGTTGTCTAAACTTTCTTCAAAAGTTGTTAATTTGCAGCAGAGCAGTTCGACTACGTTATGAAATTAAATTTGAAAACCAAAGTGTGCTGATGCGCGCAAGACAGAATAAAATCGCGTTTTGAATTTTAAACAATGCAAATTTGCCAGTTTCCCGCGAAGGTGCGTGTTTAAATTCTACTTATTTGCATCACAGTAAGCGCTGCTTCAGGTGCGGTTACACGGAGTGACTCAGTGTAATCCATTCCCCAGGCGTTAGTTTCATTATGCATGTGGTGAGTTTTGACAACTTCGCTGTTTCTTTCATCGAAAAAATGGCCGCAATGATCGATAACTGGCGATAATGCCGTAAGAACATGCAATTACTTCAGAGAATTAATTGAAAACAAAGAAACCTTTTCCTGGCCATTGAAAACCGGCCTGGAGAAGCCATGTTTGTTTGATAATCGCCGCCGGTTTTGTATATTAATAGGACCTGTCATTTTTCACCAATCAGAATGCTGCGTTCGTGGGCGAACGCGCTGTATTCGGATCTTCCGTGTAGGCTGTCATTTCTTGTGCCAGGCCCCCCATCAGCTCGCATCTCTCGCGGCTTTGCTCATGGCCTTGGCTCCTGCCTCAACGCACGAGAGCCTGCTCGCAGGTTAATAAGTGTCTTATTTACTTAGCTTGCTCGGGATTTTTCTTTAAGAATATTTCTGCGCGACCTACACTTCCTTGCGCAAACGAATGTTCCCCTGGTAAGACCCACCCGCTTAGCTATCAAGACATTTTTTGTTTCTTGATGAAGAGGTACCGAGATGTCTCAAAGAAAAGAGAAACGGGTAGCCAAATGCTTCAATAGGTACAGTCAAAGAGTTACGGCTTGAGGGCGAAGAAGCGGTAAAGAAAAGGTAAAAATAAAGTTTGTTTTCAAATGCAACAGATTTAATCGTAGCATTCTACAACAGAACCACAATGTAACTAAGTTACAGCCATTCCACACTTATATTTTAAGTTACACTTAGTTCCTTTCGTGAAGGAGTAGCTTTCACGAGTAAAATTATACTTTTTTCTGTTTCTTTTTAAATAGTTAATTCAGGGAAATGGTTAGGAAACTTAGCAAAGTTCTTTGTTGTATGTGTTTGTTGGCTATTTTGGGGGTTGACCCTGCACAAAAGCTTGCAAAATACAAAAGGTGGTTATGTGTGTTCATACAACTAGCCAATAGAAGCAACATACATCTTAACCTCTTTGTTTGCTTCTTTGATGTTTTCCTAACCATTTCCATTTAAGAAATAGAAAACATGTGCCGTGTTTCTATCGAGTTATAGAAACACGAGTGAAAGTTTGGGAGAACGAGAAATGCTGTGGGAACACGAGCCGCAGGCGAGTGTTTCCACAGCTTTTTCGAGTTCTCCCAAACTTTCACGAGTGTTTCTATAACTCGATAGGAACACGGAGAACATGTTTTCTACTTCTTTTAGAAAATACCGCGACGAAGAAAAAGAAAAACAACTTGTTTACTTCGATCATCAAAATGTAAATTCTCTTTGTTCGCGCCATCATTACGTCAACAGCTTGTGCTAGTTCTGTGTTTCTATCGAGTTACAGAAACACGGTTTTAAACCAGTCAGCGTGCGTATTTGCTTTGGGTTATTTTCTAATTCTGTTTATTTTATATTTATTTTATAACCCTCCCATTAATTTTCATATCGCGCGTAATCTGCTCGTAAAAAGCCACTGTTGATGTGATGGTGCTCGGTGAATGCGCGCGATTGACGATAGCAAGTACATTTTACCTTGATAAACTATCATGAAGACAAATCCTCGCAACGCCCCTTTAATCAAAACTCGAAAACTCGGCGTTTTTTAGCCTATATTCGTTTGTTCGTATTTTGTTGTCTTGTTTTGCACTTTCCGGAACATCATTTGCGACCAGCTTTTTAATGTCAATATCACCAGACTCTACGAAACGAGTTTGTTTTTTTTTCGCTGTATAATAATAAAGATGAAAAGTCGAAACTTCTTTCTTTTAGCTTTGTTTCTTTTCGACTGAAATAATCGGAGAAGTAATATCGACGCAGGTGGGGTTATTGCGTGATAACTGTCCGGTAATTTACATCACGCGACGTAAAGCAGCCAATAAAATCGCGCGAAAATTAATGGGTGGGTTATAACTAAAATTACTTCAAATAACTTACAATACTATTTTCTTAAAACTGGTGTCCCAATACAACGCTGGCGTCGTTAATTTCAGATTATTTAGTGGATTCACTCAGTATACAGCCTTATTCAGCTGCACGAAAATGTTCCCTTGCACACGAAATCCACCTAACAGTAAATATCTTTCAGATTATCTCTAATACGGTGTTAAAGTCTACAATATTCAGCATTAACAGAATTATACACTGTTAATATATCCGTTTACTTAATATCTATCTTGCTGTAGACGAACTACCCGACATGGATTCGAGCAAGTGATCTGCTCCAGGGCATCTGGGTAAACATTTCTAAACAAAAGTGGGCATATTATGCGAATATATAAAGGCTATCTCCATTGAGCTTGAAAGAGGTCGTCCAGGGACGAACTAGACTTCAGTTCGAACTAGACTTCAGTTCATCTAGACTCCAAACTATAAGCTCCAAACTACAAGTTTATACACACATCAACTGAAAAAGCAAACACACTTCTCTTTATAGCAAAACAGGCAGGCAGTTTGAATTTTCTAGATCTCGATGTTGAAAACGGCCCTCACACTAAAAAACGTCCAATTTGCTGTTTTTCAACTGCAAAGAGATAGCCTTTATACTTTCTAAATCTTCTTTGATTTAAGCTCAAATTGTAGTTTAACCATTACTGTTCGAAAAGCCGTTTGCGAAGTCTATGTTACAACTTCAGGAAATCAGAAAAGCGATCTTTGTCAACCCAACTTGGCCAATTTGGGCCCTTTCTTCTCTTATTCTGACCTATTGAACACGCGTTCGCATTCAAATTTACCGCTTCGCTGGTTATGAAAAATTTTTAATGAATATTATTGTTATCATCATCATCATCATCATCTATAGTCGCCTAAACCTTCCTTGCAGCTGAGGCTGATTTAGGGAGTGCAAATGACATAAATCTCTTTTTAATGATATTCCCTCGCATGAGCCTCCATTGCAAGCTAGTTCCAGTCCAATACCGGGAATACGAATATGGCCTATTGAAAAGTTGTCTAAAGCCCTAATAACGCCCGAGCTACAAACGTTTGTCTCCTAACCAGTCCGGTAACCAGCTTGCGATTCTCTAAACTTGTTCGCCAAAGTAGATACTTCCAAGTCTCAAAGCGGGTCTGACCGCGTGGCCCTGGCACCGGTACTTGACGAGAGATGGGTTACGAAGCAGCGTCACAGCCAAGAACCAGCGGTTGAATGCCTTCTGAGACATGCGCGGCAGACGAGGTTCACGGCGATAATCTTTACGGGAGAAAAAAAAAAAACAATTAGGACTGGTACGAGAACTTAACTTAATGAATCAAGAGCACGATATTATTATGCTATTCCCGCCGTTGTAGCCCACTCTGACTAATTTGGCCGTAGTTTTATTTTAGGGCAGCCTTTTCAAAAATTCACGGTGTAGAATGCGTCGGCAAAATTAGCGGTGGTTTATTTATTCTCGGCGAAACAAGAAAAAGTCATTAGATGGTAGTTCAGAGTCACATACCAGAGTAATTGGTGACGGGCTTGCTAACACTAAGGATTCTCAACCGTTCTGCGAGTAAAGGGAAAAACGGTACAGTCCTTAATAATGACGGTGATATATGGACTTAGCAACTCTTAACTCGGCTCCGAAACTAATCAAAGTGGCTATGAGCCATTTAACTTGGAAAATGGATCGTCTGTAAACAGTGACAATTTTGATGCCACTGACTTGAGGTTTTAATCAACAGGCCAAGTTAAAGTTAAAGCCCGCTCCAAAACGCAACGGTAAGAGAATACACGATGTAACACCTGTGAAACGTTATCGGTGATCCTCGTCCCAAACAATTAATATATAGATTTAGGCCAGCCTAAAAGCGTAGCTCCTGGGCCGGGTTGTTCAGAGCCCGATCAAACTAGCCGAGGATAAAGTAGAATTTTGATTTGAGTTTTGTAACTTTGCGGTGAGATTTTCTGTATATTGTTTTTGTGTTTTGAATTTTAATGAAAGCAAAATACGCAAAACAAAAGCAGTGAAAAAACTTTGTACAAAAGAAAAGGTTATAATTCGGTTAAATTTTAATCCTGGGTTAGCGTTAACCGGCTTCCTACCAACCCTACGCTGTTTACAGCAAGTTAATCCTGACATGAGCCCGCGATCTGATCGAAAAAAGCAGCACTTGGGCAGCGGTCAACTTTAAAAAAACACGTGACCTCGATGAGCCCTGAACTTGAGCCCGCGATATGGTCACGTGATACTGGTCAGCGGATTCCTTGTTTTGACAGGTGTCAATTGACTGCAACATGGATGTCCAAAGGACGCTTTAAACCAAGGGTACATGTGCTCTGTCAACCTACAAGGAAAGCCCGCGAAAACTGAAGCCTCGTTTTGGTTTACGTGTCAATTGTGGCCGCCATGTTGCGCGACTCCACCACCGTCGCCGTCGTCGTCGTCGTCGTCGTCGTCGTGCGTACGCGCCCACGAGCAATACCGCTAGCCATGATACATATGAGAAAATCAGTTCATGGGTTCCCTTCAGTTTCCTAATATGGGTATGGGGCTCCGCTTGGCGGCCTTCGGCCGCCGGAGCTCCGCTAATATGGGTATGGGGCTCCGCTTGGCGGCCTTCGGCCGCCGGAGCTCCGCTATAAAGAAAGCACGGCTTCTGGTCCGATCAGCAATTGAAAGCAAGTATAATCGGGTTCTCATTTTATTCCTATTTTTTCATTCTTTGTTTTCCCAGAGCAATTTCAATCTTTGCATGCTTCAATCTTTGCATGCAACTCATTGTTTTAATAATGATAACGATGGATTCTTCTTTTTTAAAATTTTCATTATTCTGAGGAAGATTCTTTTCCAGGATGGACACCTAATAGTGAGTCGGCGCGAAATTGAGAAAATGCAGTTTTTAACAAATTCTCCCAATCAGTTCTATAAGAAATTTATCGAAGCTAGTGAGGAGAATTTGTATTGTTATTCCATGTCACACACATCGTATACCTGCAGAAGAAGGATCTCTTAAATTCCCAGCTGATTTCGGTTGGGCATGAGGTCCTACAGTTAAAAGATACAAGCAAAGGCAAAAAAATAAAACTTACGAATTTACTCAGACAATGGAAATAAATGTAAATGTAAATGTACTTGTTTTAGGAACAGTATTTCGCCATGTTACATCTATCGCGTTTTAATAATTATGACCAAGGACGTGCAATTACTTTGCTTTATTCTCTTTAACAGAAAAAAAGGCGGACAAAATGGTGAAAATATAAATTGACAAGAAAATACAACAACATCAACAAAACAAACAAACAAAGAAAATTACCCTAAGAAGATTCCAAATTTCACAAGAATGGCAAAAAAAAAACCAAATCAAACCTGACGAACTGTAGTCCAGTTCTATCCTTGTAATTCTGTACTTCTTCTCCAAAATAATTGTTCTATTCTACTCTTCTACTCTAAACAGCGTTTCTACCCAATTTATTTGAATATTTGGTGGCTGGCAGATACTATTCGGAGATCATCAGGAAAGAAAACTTCAGATAGTCAACAGAGACACTCCCTTAAATCCTAAAACAGAATGCTTAACAAGAGCGCTCCATCCCAACTGTGAAAAGCTCGCAGCAGGGGTGCGCGACCAGAAGAGTAAATCGAGTTCAACTACATCTAGAAACTCAAGGTTTGGAAGTCTGCCAGAGTAGGACTGCTTAAGAATAAACAAATCGAGATAAAAATGCCAATAAAACTTGAATGTACTTTAACTGACTTTACTTACGTTCCTGCAGAGGCTGGTGATCCTTATTTCTGTCAAGAAGTAACTGACAAAACACCAGCATTACTGGGTGTCTATGAGCCACAAGGACAGTGACGAAGCCGAGATAGGCAACGAAAGCTGAGTGGGAAATGTAGCGATAAAACAAAATAAAGTAGGGTGACTACCACATATATAATCCTGGAAAAATGTCCTTGGGACACTTAGCTTATACGGTGGACTGAAACATAAATGTCTTTCTACTCTTGCTAGGAAGTGACTTAAGTGAGTATTATTTAGTTATTACTAGCCTGCAGTGCAGACGGATTTCGGCGGGACGAGTGGACATTCCCATCGATTGTTCAGGCCGCCATCTTGAATTAGAAAAGAGAGTTGGGGCGAGGTCTCGCATTCTCGCCCCAATTCTCCCTGTTTCCAGCAAATCCAAAATGGCGGCTGAACACTCGAAAGACGAAAACCACCAAAACCGCCTGCACTGCAGGCTAAGTTATTACGGTAACCACCTCCTTCCCCCAAAACACTTGACTTCCGGACAAAAGTCTAGCCACATCGACAACATTGTAAGGGGAGGATGTGATGGAGGGAGTATATACACATTTCTCTCTTGGGCGAGCTGTACAATCACTAGAAAAGTAAGTAGTGTCCCAAGACTTTTGGCCAGGATTGTAGCGTCAATTATCACCCATTACTGCATGAAAAACCGAGGAAGAAAATTCTCGCACAGTTGCTCTAAAACAAGTCCTGTTACCCAGCACTAAACTCCAACCGGACCTGAAGTATAGCAGAGAATACGCTCAGCTTTTGAATTCATGGTTTACATTCACTTGTGCTCGTTCTACGGTCGGTTTTTGCCCCACAAAAGACATTAAAATGAATATAATTTCTTGGTCATTATCTCCCACACAGAGCGACATGGTGTAGAAGCTATTGAAGCATGATTCTTCTTTAAAACATATGCCTGGATTGTCTTGTCCTCGCTCGATCTCTGGCCCAGGCTCGCTCGAGATAGGAAAGCCTTACCCTTTCTAGAATTTGCGTGGCTATGCATGGAACTAAAGATGTAAGTTATAGTAAGACTCGAAAGCAATAACACATGCCGGGATTTGCTTGTGCTTGAAGTTTTTTACTCAATCCTTGTGCAAAAGCAAAAAACTGACTTCCTTTCCGCCGGGCCTTTGCGTTTCTATGGAACTATGAGCTGCTGAAGCTCGAAGGCAACAAATAATCACTCTGCCGCTTACTCAAGTTATTTTTGATACTGACCAAAAAGACTATTAGCTAGATATTAGCTGTTGCAATAACATTTTAATAACTCACATATATCTTAACCAACCTTTGTCCCATGTCTGGAATCCCTGCATCAAGGATGTGCGGTCAATACGAGAGATAAAGAGAACTCCCAATATCATTCCTTTGAGAATGCGCATGGTGCAAGAAAACAACCCCAGAAGAATGTTGTAGAAGAAGAAAAAGTACGACATGATGGAGAACAGCCGTCTAGGAATAATAAACAAAAAATAAGCAAACACATTGAGGATTTCACAAGGAAAATTGAAAGGCATTCTGTTTCTTATGAAAGGTAACGTCTGCACACGAGCTCCTGTAGCATGAAGCGACTAGAAGTATTTCTACTCCCCCCTGGATAGGATGCTAGTCCATCGCAGGGCTACACCCAGCACTAAGTTCGCCGGCACCTATTTATACAACTGGGTGGAGAAAGGTACTGTGAGAGTAAAGGACCGAGCGCTCTAACAATGAGGTCACTGCGCCTTATACCCAAGGAAAACCCTCTCAAGTTACTTTTAGACATGGAAGCCAGCTCTCCCACAGATAAAGTTCTTATGTTTTCCTGGAGGATGAAAATGGGTGTAAAGCCTCTTAGGCTGCCCGTCCACATCAGTGAGAAACGTCCATGTCACAGGATGGATTATTTCTTGATCTACAGTATCTGAGATTTCCAACGCCAATACTGATCTATCTATCTGCTATTTGGAATTCTACCGATAATGATATAAAGTTATTTTCTTTATCTATGTTCAAGAAAACGATAAAAGATCAATATCTCGAAAGATACTAGAGACACTTGCATTATAGATCAGTAAGGCTGTTTTGTTCTATTTCTTTTTAGTAAATTCTCAGCTCCGACTATTGAATTTCCAGCTTTTTGATTGGCTAAAAAACTCCGACTATGAGCCAATAGTCGGAGTTTTACGTCACATGGAAAATAGTGCGCCAAGTTGAAACATTTTCCGCACGAAGTTTTCAGCTTCAGCCCTCTATAATGGCCGAAATAAAAATCGGCGGCAAAACCCAGATTGAGAATTTACTAAAACAATTATTCCATTCGCCCTTGTTGGATATGAAGTGGTTATAACCAACTCGCGCTACGCGCTCGTTGGTTATTTTATCACTTCATATCCAACTCGGGCTCATGGAATAATTGTTATCCATTAGCTTCTACTTGCTCTACATTCGTCCTTTTGTATATACCAAATGCTCTAGTATAGTACTTATTCAGTGCTCACCATGTGTTCTATGTTGTATGTGTGTTTATGTGTGTGTACCGACCTAAAACTTGTATTAATACATCTGTATAGACCTGGTTGTCTGCCCTTTTTAACTCTCTAGTTATTTCAGTTAGTTATTTGAAAAAATATTTGTGTGAGGCCAAAGAGGCCGGAATAAAGCTTGTTTTGCTGTTGCTGTTAAAAAAAAACTCTTGCCGTATGCCAGGTCACCTCAAATTGCGTGAGATAAAAATTCTCTGAGACTAGAGCGGGGGACTATTCACCATTTGAACGGTAACAAACCTATTGAATAAAGTGTATACTGAATTATATATATGACCCTGAGTGCATAACGTTGATTTTTCAATTGTGCGGACTTTCCTCTTAGTCAAATTGGCGAAAGCAACAACAAACTTCGTTTGTGAAATGATATACACCTGTTATCAATGCTGACGGTGATGTTCGGGTAATCTGCGTCTCGAAAGACCACATATGCAAGGAACAGCTGAAACAACCATAAGGAAAAAGCCGTGGCCACAGTTGGTCTGGAAAAAAACGTAACAGGGGTCAAAGGAGAAAGTTAAGGCAGTAAAATCAAAATCACGGATAAAACCTACAAACGAAACTGACTGTTGAGCAGTACTTTCATGTGGCACTGTTTATTATACTGTGCAATTGCAAGGTGGTTCTAACTTTTAAGTCTGTTGATGAAACCCTAGTGTATGACCATTCGAATGAAAGCTATTGAGCAGTACTTTCATGTGGCACTGTTTATTATACTGTGCAATTGCAACTGAGGTGGTTCTAACTTTTAAGTCTGTTGATGAAACCCTAGTGTATGACCATTCAAATGAAAGCTATTGAGCAGTACTTTCATGTGGCACTGTTTATTATACTGTGCAATTGCAAGGTGGTTCTAACTTTTAAGTCTGTTGATGAAACCCTAGTGTATGACCATTCAAATGAAAGCTATTGAGCAGTATTTTCATGTGGCACTGTTTATTATACTGTGCAATTGCAAGGTGGTTCTAACTTTTAAGTCTGTTGATGAAACCCTAGTGTATGACCATTCAAATGATTCGCTCCGACGAAGGGCTAACGCTCGAAACGTCAGCTTCCGAATCTCTTTACGGTGGACAATTCACATTATCAACCCAGTTGATAAAACCAAATTATCATTTAAATGAAAGCTAATGAGAAGTACTTTCATGCCGCACTATCATGCTGCACAAGGTGGTTCTAAATTTTAACTGTCTGGATGAAACCCCAGCGTGTGACCAGTCAAATGAAAGCTATTGAGAAGTAGCAAACTCTGCGGTCGCATAAAATCAATAAAGTATTTTCCAGGGGAGTCAGTAAAACATGTGACAAGATTTATGATGTTATTAGAGATGTAAAGACTGCTCCAGTGAAGTTACATTATTAAATCGGTCAAAACTCACAGAATAGCCAGTGCACCGTCTTCTAATAGCTTTGCCGTCTCTTCAGAAAATAGTGCTTTCGGATTCCTGAAAATAGCTGCCAGAACAATTGCCACAACAGATAGAAATGCCCACATAGTGAAGTAACCTTAGGAGAGAGGTAAAAAATTGAATAAATTTAACTGGTCTTAAATTACAACTTTTTAAATTACAATATTTAGAGAGGAAGCCACATCAGCCTTAGCTGATTTTCATGCAGGTCCTATATCCTGGTCGAATTGGAATTTGGAGAGTTGGTTTTTGAGGAGGGATGAAAATTGGAGAACCCGAAGAAAACCCCCAGAGCAAGGCGAGAACCAACAACAAACTCAACCCACCGGGCGGCAATCGGGCATTGGCCACAACAATGGTGGGAGGCGAGCGCTCTCACCACTGCGCAGAAAAGCTTTTTCTGAGTTTGAAACCTAGGACTTTTCAAGGACTTCCCGAGTACACAGCTGATCAAAGCTTAAGCGTAACAAGTCACAATTCTTCGTAGTAGTGACAACTACAAGAAAAACATTCTTAATTAAGATGGCACGTCTCAACTTTAGACAAGCTTATGCCTGAGTACTAGTGGAATTGACTGCACTGATGCAAAAGGCCTTGTTCACACTAGCGACATAACGGTATAAAAATAACAACATAATGAGGACGTTATGTCGTTATGTCTGCAGTGTGAGCGTCCTGACGTAATAGCAACACAACAGCATGAACATGACGTCATAAGGAAAAAAAGTGATGTCTTCGTTATGCCTCTGTGTCGATGTTCACATTACCGACATAATTATGGGTTATGTTGCTAGTGTGAACTGGCCTAACAGTCATAGCAAGCTGGTTTAAATTGGGGTTGCACTGGTCGAACAACAGCAATGTTCAGCAACAACAAAAACGACGACTAAAATTAAAGGATACGTAGTTTGTTTGTGTCTTACCAATCAGCGAATAGGCTATCTGATATCCAGAAAATCGTAGGCTTTTCCCCTATGAGTGATAATTCGAAAAAAAAGAACAATTAGAAACTTGAGTTTAGGGTTAGCCTCATCTCTGTCAAATACGAATCCAAGCCTTAGTCTGTGCTTTACTAAGCTCACTCTGTACATTGCTTCAACAAAGACAATGTCCACCCTCGATGAGAGAAATTTTTGATGGCTAACTAATTTACGTACCTTTCTCAGTATTTTCCATTTTCAAGTTTTCTCGTCAAATTGCGTTAAAACAATTATACAGATTACATGCAGACATTTAACATGATAAGGCTAAACACTGTAAAATCTTTGTAAACGGCCAATTAAACAACTCTCATAGAAGATGTTGTCAAGTCTGTAAATTACGAGTCTGTTCCTCTTATACTAGCTGCTATAATTCGTAGGAATTTTACGGACATTTTTCAAATGAACAAAACTAAAAACTTAGTAAGTAAATGTTAGTTCGTATAGTGTGATCGTCCGGGTGAGGGAAGCTCTGAACTGTTGTTGATGTTCTGAACTGTTGTTGATGACTGATGTTTCGACAACCTGAGCGGAAGTCATCTTCAGAGTCACGTGAATAGAGTTTGATAATTAATTAAGTCTGGTCTGTTAAAAGTGATTGGTCAGTTTAGCCATGATGGTATTGGCTGAAAGACTCGTGTAAAGTTTGTCATCAGCAATTGGTCAGTTTCGATCCGTCTATTGTTACTCAAATTGGTCGGTTTGAGGTCCGTGGATTGTTAGTCTAATTAAGTCGGTCTGTTAGATGTCCGTTTGTCGGTTTCGTTTACGTCGTGGATGAGTCGTTTAAAAGGCTTTTAAGGAGGCGGCGTGGCCTGGTGGTTAGGACGCTGGATTTTTAATCCGGGGGTCCTGGGTTCAAATCCTCCTCCCTGCCACTGGATGGATTTGTGTTTGGTGGTCCCAGATTCAACTCCTCCATGCTTTGTAAATAGCAAACTGGTCAGCCTCCCGCTAGTTGGGATTTTTAACAAGTTTCTGTTTAATTTACAATATTTTATTGCTTGTTTCAGTGTCCCCCAATTAGTACAGTAGTGCTCAGTAAACACTTTGACACTTAAATAAAGTGATTTATTATTTTTATTAAGGCGCCAGTAGCTGTTGACATCTGTTAAGAGGCGTTTGTTCTAAGTTACTGTACCAGCTTTCCAGAGTCGGTCGTTGAAAATACTTTGTACTGTAGGTTAAGCATTGAGCAGTGTCCCAGTCAATGTTGCAACTGTGGTTTGTCAGTTGATGATGTACAGCAATGTGATTGCTGGCATCACCATTTCTCACGGCTCATTTGTGTTCAGTCAGTGCCGTGTTAAGGTTTCTGTCAGTCTCACTCAATGTAGGAAGCCTGGAAGTCGGAGCATTTGATCTTGTAAACTGCCCCCTGTCTGTTGTTGGATTCGTTCCAGTGTCTTTAACGTTAGTCAGTAAGTGTCGTAACGTAGTTGTAGGTTCGTGTGCTACAGGGATGTTGTAGGGCTGTAGGATCTGTGAGATTTATTTTTACGGTTAGGCCTTTCTTCCACCCTAATCCGTTATGAAAACGCTCCTCAAACCGGAAAAATTTAAAAACGCCGTCTTTCATGTTAAATGAAGTGAACGGAAAACATTTTAAAAACGAAGCTTTTCGAAAACGATGACATCATGCTAATACTACAATTTTCCTGCCTGAGTTTTCCTCAAACACCAGTCCAAAAGAATAAAGGGGGCAAGTTTCTAAAGAAACTGTGGTGCTGCGTCGGTGGGAGTATTACAAGATAATTTGGTTTTATCAACTGGGTTGATAATGTGAATCGGCCACCGTAAAGAGATTCGGAAGCTGACGTTTCGATCGTTAGCCCTTCGTCGGAGCGAATGCGGAGGAGCGATTCGCTCCGACGAAGGGCTAACGCTCGAAACGTCAGCTTCCGAATCTCTTTACGGTGGCCAATTCACATTATCAACCCAGTTGATAAATTCAAATTAACAAGTCCAAAAGGCCCGGTGATTGTTTCATTTTCCAATTTCCCCGCGTAATGTGGACGAAAAACACTGGATACGTTTTCAGCGTGAAAACGCCGTTTTCAAATTTCTCCGACGTACTGTGGACGAGGCCTTAGAGTATAATTTTCGCTCTCAATGGCCGTCAAGCTATGAAAATTTATTGACCGAAAAGAAGAACCAAAGTTCCAAACCAAATCTTCTCAAATATACCCCTCCCCACTGCTCCAAGTCAGTACTTTCGGTTAAAAATGCGAGCTTTCGGAACTATTACACGTGCTGAAGTTTTTCTCTTTTGTTGGTTATAAACTTACCACCAAGCCTGCCGGAGAAACGTAAACATCTCTTGAAAACGTTGTTTCGCCCCGATACATCAGCAAAACGTGTTCCCTGGAATAGATTGATAAATTCTTAATTTTCGCCCTCAAAAATATCACTTCCTGGAATGTTCCTAACGGTTCGTAGCAAACCTAGTCAGTATTACAAGAACTTTAGCTGCCAACATCAATAAAGGCTGGTTTTCACTAGCGACGGAGTCGTAATCAAAAGTGTAAAGCCATACAATCTAGTGAAAATCAAAGCGACGGAGTCGGAAACAGAAGACATATTCCGTTAATGACTCCGTCACTCATGATCTAGGGAAAACTAAACTTTGATTGTCGGAGTCGGAAGCAGAAGCGAAAGAACAAACCAGTCGCAATGCTCATGCAATTCTGGGCCTTGTGACTGGTTTGTTCTTCAGTTTCTGCTTCCGACTCGGACAGTTTAATGTTCACTGGATAAAAAGTGTTGTGGAGCCAAAAATAATCATAATAATAATGTTTGTGAAAATTGTGTTTTTCTAGGTTAGCTTGACTTTGGCAAGCCAAGGTTAATGCACATATGTGCAACACTCGGTTTTCGAACCCCTTTTCCGTTTGCCAAGGAAACTTGTTTTTCTCGTAACTCGTTTAATGTTTGTGTCGTTCTTACGACCTTGGCTTCTATCTCCCCTAGATCGATCTAAAGCTAACAGTTGGTAAAGATGATCTTATTTTCCTAGTTTTGGGTTGGTTAATCTTTGCTTGCCTTATCAAGTCAGCTGTTTTTTATTAAGGACTTATATCCGAGTATTTTGTTTTGTTCCACCTGATTTACTCCTGGCGTTAGTCCCAGGCGTAGCTAGAGTTATTATAAAAGTGGGTGCATTGTAAAAGATTTGAGTAGTGGCAGTAGCAGTAGTTGAGCAGTAGTAGTGAGTAGTGCTTGCTGAACTAGTAGCAGTAGCCGTTGATGTTGGTATGTCGAAGAAGTTTTCAAGAATAAACCCTAAGAAGTTTCAAGTCCAGAGTCTTGGTACTTTCTTGCTGTGCGAGTGCTGATCAAGTTCCCTACAAAATTGGTGGAGAGCCCGTACCGGACGAAAAGCGTACCTGAGAGACAAGTTCAGTGGAGCACTCTGTTTGAAAGAATTTGTAAGTGGAACAGTGTCTTCGTTTAGATCTTAGGCTGCCATCCTTGCAAGTTAGTTGAGTTTTTCTCTTAGGCAACAGCTTAACTTTGTATATAATAGTTAACAAAGAAGTTTTGTTCTCAGTTAGATTGTCTTCATGATTGTAAACATTCTGTTAGGATCGTTCATTTTCCGTTTCAATTGAGAAATCTGGCTCTGTGTGGTTAAGTTAAATTTTTAATCCTGCCTGTGATTACGAGGCAGAAAGCTCGAGCCCTGGCCGAGCGAGAGAACGGAATTAATTCAGGGTCTGAAAGCACTTTCATATGGCCTGATCCCCCTCCCGCTGAACCACAAAAGCGATCTTTGTTTCAGTCGTTTAGGGCTTTGAAAAGGTCGACTAATACGCCAAGGACAGAATTGCAAGCGCCCACTATAGTTCCTGAAAGTGTTATCCCCACCCCGAGTGAGTGTTCAGAACTTTCTTTTTGTATTAGCGATCACTCCGGGTTCGAAAGCGCCGTTGTTTACGAAGACATCGAGGCTAATGACGAAAACACGCCGTACAGTGACGAAAATATAGAGACAAGTTCGGAAAACAGCAATCTAGACTCTGAGTCTCAGGGGTCTGATTCAAGTAGTATCGATCAATTTTCGCTAGTTTTTTCTGAAGACATGACTGATCAGGTTTCTCAGCTGTGTGAGGCAGTAGAAAGGATGAGAGCTACATTTAGTGCTCAACCAAGTGGAACTACCGTAAAGATGTCAGTAGCTTTTCCTGTTTTTCGAGGAGAAGAGTGCGAAGACGTGCATGAGTTTGTAAACAATTACAAGCGTGCGGCGCGATTGAATGGATGGAGTGGAGTAAATCTAGCCCTAGGACTACCATTATACCTCAAGGGTCATGCTAGTGCCTGGTTTAAAACCCTAGAGTCGCCAGACGAAATGTCGTTTGATGAGTTATCAGCTGCACTTGTACACCATTTCGCTTCAGGGGCTAGTGAATGGCGTGTAAGACAGGCGTTAGGTCAAAGGCGCCAACTCGAGAAAGAATCAGTTGCAGACTATTCTTACAGTCTTCGCACGCACTGTGCTAGATTAAATTTACCCAGAACTGAATGGACACATTACTTTGTGCAAGGACTTAGGCCCGAGATTCGTGAGTATGTTGTTTTACAACAACCCGACAATTTAGAGGCGGCAGAAAATTTTGCTAAGTTAAAGGAGTCTGTTTTATCTTCTTCTGAAAAGACTCCAGCTGTCGATGCTAAACAAATATCAGCTCAAATTGTTGATGAATTAAGTAAAGCTGTTGCGTCTAAAGGTAAACAGGTTGTAGCAGCCGCGAGCGGTCAACAAGGTTTTAATGTTGACAGAACGGATATTAAACAAATGATCAGGGCAGAAGTTCAGCAACTAATGAGTGGCAATCAGCCAGGTTCTAATCGATTTCAACCGCAAAAAGGCCCTGTTTTCCAAGCACGAGGCTTTCGGTCCCGCACAGGCGATCCTGTGTGCTTCAATTGTGGAAGAAGAGGCCACACATATTATAATTGTCGTGCGGATCCTGACCCAAGTGTCGCGCGTTACAATCGCTTTAGACGAAATAATTTTTCGCGCCAGGATCAAGGTCAGAGGAAGTTTGTTAGAGACTCTCAGCAGGGAAACTAAATAGTGCCCCTGTCTCGAATCGAATTAAACCCGTGGTAGGGGCCTCGAACATTTTAGAAAATAAGCAAAAAGGTTTAACCAGTTCCCACGAAGCTAAAAAAAATGCCTTTAGTGAGTTGAGTTCGGGAGACCTTCGAAGTCAAAAATGTTTTTCTAATCCCAGTGGAAGTGGTTCTGGTTTTGTCGATAGAGTCTCATCAAAACAATCTTCTGAACATTGTTTATCTAGTTCTGCGACAGGAAACGGCGTCCAGTCAAAACGAATCAATTCTCTCCAGAGTGGTGTTATTGGTATTGTTACCATTGTTTTTGATATTGTTATTAAAGTACTTGTGTTGTTAGACGTGGTCGTAACAGCAGTTTTGGCAGCAGTTGGTAAGCCTTCTTTGGATTTTCAGCAGGTAATTTCACATTCTCAATCTAGTATGGGTTCACCAAGCTCAACGCCCACTAAGTATCCCGTACATTCGTGCCAACTTGTAAGTGGCACCGGGTCTCACGTTTTTGAAGTCACACCTGTGGAGGAAGTCGAAGTAAATATAGCCGATTGTTTTTGCAATGAATATGGTGTTGTTACTGATGTTTCTTTTGAAAGCGTTCAATCTTCAAAGGAAATTGGCTGCCATCACGAAGAGAATGATAAACGGCTTCATAGCCACGTGGAATATACTTCATCCCTTTCAGGCGAAGTCGGCTGTGTTTCAGGTCAAGCAAAAATTGCCCAAGCTGTCACTGATTCCAGCTCATCTCAAGACAAACCGAATAGTGTTCCTGTTGCCAATGAAGTGCCCAATGTTTTGACAGGCGCAGTTGATAGTATTTGTTTTCCTTTTCCACCTGATAGTTCAATGATTTCAGTTAATATAGAAAACTTTGAATTTCAATGTCTCGTTGATACCGGAGCAGCTATCACGGCCGTGAGCGCTTACGTATGGAATAAGTACCTGCGACAGGCTTATCCTAGCCTAGATAGTTCCAATTCCGGAAGTATTACGTCGGTAAATGGTGATCGTCTGGATTCTTTGGGGAAAACCACAGTGAGATTTGAAATTCAGTCTGAAGAGTTTCCTTTTGAAGCTCATGTTATTGAAAATTTAACCTATGACATTATTCTTGGAAGGGATTTTCTCCAAACATTTTATTCTAAAATAGATTTTGACTCTGGAGTTATCAAATTTATCTCAGGAGAAACCCATTTAGAATCTCAAATTCATTTGTGTTCCGTTCATGCTGATTTTTCTTTTGTCATTCCACCACAATCGGAAGTTGTAGTCCCTGCGAGGTTAAACTCAATTCCTCAGACCTTGTATGCAACTGGCATTATTGCTCCTAGATCAACCTTGCCTGAAAAGTATTCTGTTTTTGGAGCGTCAGAATTAGTTCGTGTTTCTGAGGACGGCATAGTTCCAATAAGGCTAATTAATCCTTCCTTTCAGCCAGTTAAAATTTATCGCAGAACTAGGTTAGGTGATTTTGAACAAGTTGATTCCGCCATAGCGACGTTTGAGTTAAATTCGATGGAACATTCCAAAACGCCTCCATCGCAGACCATTAATGATTCCCAATACAATTATTCTAATTTACCAGATTTATCTGATTCTGTATTATCTGACGGCGATAAAGTCAAATTTAGAAATTTATTTCATGAATATCACGATGTGTTTGCTTTTTCCGATGACCAGCTTGGTAGAACTTCATTAGTACAGCATACCATTGATACTGGTGATGCCATGCCTATTAAGCAAAGGCCTTATCGTACAACACCTGAGAATAAGCAAGAGATTGATCGCCAGGTAAATGATATGCTTCAAAGAGGAGTTATCCAAGAGTCGATTAGTCCTTGGTCCTCTCCCGTTGTGTTAGTAAAGAAAAAAAATGGACAAATGAGATTTTGTATTGATTTTCGATGTATTAACAGAGTTACTAAAAAGGATAGTTTCCCAATGCCGTTAGTGGCTGACACATTAGATGCTTTATCTGGAACTCAGTATTTTACCACTCTTGATTTAAAATCTGGTTATTGGCAGATTGAGCTTGATCCTTCTGCTCGTGAAAAGACAGCGTTTGTTACGCATAATGGCCTTTACGAATTTCTTGTCATGCCATTTGGTTTGACAAATTCGGGGGCAAGTTTCCAGCGATTAATGGGTCATATTTTAAGAGGTTTAGAATATCGTTTTGCTCTAATTTATATCGATGATATTATCATATTTTCTAAATCAATAGAAGAGCATTTAACTCATCTCGAAGAAGTTTTTAGACGGTTGAGAGAAGCTAATGTGAAGCTCAATCCTAAGAAGTGTTCCTTTGTTAAGCAAAAAGTTGAGTATCTAGGTCACGTGGTGACACCTGATGGTGTTATGCCCAATCCAGAAAAAGTGCGTGTTGTTCGTGATTTTCCAGTTCCCAAGAACCTAAAGGAACTGAGAACTTTTATGGGTCTCGCAAATTATTACAGGCGTTTTGTAAAAGGTTTTGCATACATTGCAAACCCTCTTAATGCTCTCACTAAGAAAGGTAGTAAGTTTGAGTGGACAGAAGCTTGCGCTGATGCATTCGATAAGCTCAAGCGTGCCTTAATTTCAGCACCTATTTTAGCATATCCAAATTTCAAAAACGAGTTTCTGCTTTTTGTTGATGCAAGCTCGACTGGGATTGGCTTTACTCTTGCTCAGGAGCAAAATGGTAAAGAAGTTGTTATAGCTTACAATGGTCGTGGTTTAAACCAAGCTGAAAAGAACTACAGCACTACAGAACGTGAAGCTCTAGCTCTAGTTGAAGGAATTAAGAAGTTTCAGCCTTACTTGTTTGGGCGCAAATTTACTGTGATAACGGACCATAGTTCACTGCGCTGGCTTATGAACGTGAAAGATGCAACAGGGCGTTTAGCCAGATGGTCTTTATTACTTCAGCAGTATAATTTTGAGGTCGTTCACCGCCCAGGTAAAGCTCATAGCAATGCTGACAGTTTGTCACGGCGTCCTTACGAATTTAGTGCCGACGTAAGCTCATTACAGAAAGAGGATAACCAGGAAGCAAAAACTAGGGAATTGCAAAGACGAGACCCTGAGTTAAGTGAGATCATAGACTTCTTAGAAAATGATGTCGTTCCACTTAACGAAAAAAGTGCACGTAAACTTTTACTCACCAGTGAAACTTTTTATATGGGTAAAGATGGTTTGCTCTATCATCTCGATCAAAACCAAAAGCGTAATAGTCATGATGTATTTTCTCAACTTGTTATTCCCCAGGCTCTTAGATTTGAAGTCTTATCTAACGTTCATGATCATGTGTCTGGTGGTCATTTTGGAGTACACAAAACCTTTCAGAAAGTTAAACAGAGATATTGGTGGAAGGGTATGTTTAAAGATGTCGAACACTGGTGCAAGTCGTGTCAGGATTGCTCAATGAGAAAATCGCCGAGGAACTCTAAGAAAGCGCCGTTGCTTCCCATTCCTGTTGAAAATGCATTTGACAGGGTAGCTGTCGATATTTTGGGTCCTTTCCCTGTTTCCAGAAAGGGCAATCGATACATTTGTGTTTTTAGCGATTACCTATCCCGTTGGTGCGAGGCATTCCCAGTGCCTAGTGTAGAAGCAAGCGTTATAGCTCGTCTCTTAGTTGATGAGGTTATCTCTAGACATGGAGCACCTAAGGTTTTGCTATCAGATAGAGGAAAGAACTTTTTGTCGAAACTTATTGCCGAGGTGTGTAAAATTTTTCAAATTCATAAAGTAAACACTTCCAGTTACCACCCTCAAACAGATGGCCTTGTTGAAAGATTTAATTCGACCCTTTGCCAGTCTCTCTCGATGTACGTTGCCAAAGATCACAAAGACTGGGATGAGTACATTCCTTTGATTCTGTTTGCTCATAGAACTTCTGTTTGCGAGGCAATTGGCGATAGTCCCTTTTATGTTCTTTATGGCCGAGAGCCGCGTCTTCCAATTGATGTCAAATTGTTGCCAAAGGAATCGGAAGATCTATCGAGCTCAGTTTTTGAACATCGTAAATGCATTGTAGAAAAGGTGGAGCTAGCGCAAAACATAGCTAGGGAGAATATTCAACGCTCTCAGCAGAAAATGAAGGAATATTACGATCAGAAAGCTAAAATGCCAACTTTTGAAGTAGGTCAACGTGTGTGGGTGTACACGCCAAAAACTAAGAAAGGTCGCTCTAAGAAATTACTACACAATTGGTATGGCCCATACAGAATTGTCGAGCAGTCTTCACCTGTACATTTTCGGTTGCGCACTGACTCGAATAAGAAGGTCACATTTGCTGTCCATGCAAACAGGATGAAACCATTTGTCGATCCTGATTTAAGACCAATCGATCCGCCATTAGTTGATGATCCCAATGAACCTTACCTTCATGATAGCGATATTCCAGGTGAATGTTTTAAAGATGAACAAAATGTTAATGATAAAGAGTGTTTGGAAGTTTCTTCGCCCCAACCTTCAGTTTTACAAACACAATCACAGCCAGAGCAGTTGACAGTGGACAATCAAACTATTTTCGGTGCCGAAAGGATCCTTAAACGTCGGAAACGTAAGGGACAGAACCAGTATTTAGTTAAATGGCTGGGTTATCCCACAAGTAAGTCTACTTGGGAACCAGAAGAAAATATATTAGATAAACGTTTGATTGAAAACTTTGAAAACTCTCAGAGTTAATCATTTGACTTTTAGGTGATTCAATTCTTTTTCGTGTTCTTTAGGAGTTCAAGTTGTGGTCAACTGACAGTTCCGGCTGGTAGATTTCAGGAATGAATTATAGAAGACAACACCGTTCTTTCTGTTGCTTTATATGGCTAGTTTTCCCTTGCTTCTTGCTAAGTCTAGCTTTATCGCAACAATTTGATTCTCTCACCCAAAGGGTTACATTTTATCCCGCTTCGTTAATGGTTAGTCACAGTCCGAAACCGTTAACCTTTTATGACAACACAAAGATTTTGAGTATCCGTACCGTTTTGAATTTTACCAACATGGGTGTACGTTTTACTATGTCGAATAACTCGTGCTCTGTTTTTAAGGAAAAGTTCTTTGATGAGCTTCTCAATACTGTTCGCCACTTTCAAAAAGTAACTCGATGGCTGTTATCCTTACCAGGCTTTTCAACCTTAATTGAATGTGACACTTACTTGCCAAGATATTTTCAGTACCTATCTGGTCAACCGTCAAAGATGTCATGTCCACGAGCTTATAGAAACTCAATTTCCGAGTGTAAAAAATGGGCCTTGCGTCTTTGCCGAGGATTTTCAGTCGATGAACGCCATTGGCTGCAGGCAAAAGATCGCAGTCGCCGCTCTAACTGGATGTGTCACGCAGGGGTCTTTGGCTTGTTTAAGGCAATTTACCAGGGAACAGGTCATAAGTGCGAGCCTAATCACGTGGCTCATTTAAAAGAAACTCTCTCAGACGTTACTCGTGCAATGCGTATATCTCAGCATTCTGTTCGTACCATTAATGGCAAAGTTGTTTACTTATTCAAGATTGCTGATCAACTTAACAGCAAGTTAGATATATTAGGCAAAATTTTAAAGGAAGTGGATCATACGTTTGCTAATTGGAAAGAGCAACTTCAAGTCTTTTCAAATTCCGCAAAATGTTATGAAACCATGACAATGGAATTCCTCTCTAAATACACGGCAGAAGTAAATCGTGCCTTCACCGCTTTTCTCAGACTTTTTGAAATTCAAGATACGCTGAGCCAAATTTCTCGGCTGAATGGGAAAACGTTGGTTGGCTATTCAGATTTACCAAAATTTCTTTCCTCACAATTATCTGCTAAACTTTTTGTTGATTCTTCATTAGCGTTAACTGTGACCGCTTTAGAGCAAGGTTTGTCTGTTCTTGCTAGTCCCATGGTCGATGTTGAGCACGACGGCCGCGATTTAAATGTGAACATTTTGTTCTTGGCACCAGTAATTGCCAATAAAAACAATTTTTGCGTAGTTGAACACTTGACCCCACTTAAGTTCAATTTATCGGGAACTTGTTTCACTGGTCCTGTGAGACAAACCAATCTTGCTCTAATAACGTGTCCAAATTCGAAACAGATAGTCCCAGTTGATTCGTTAGATAGATGTTTCAGTAGTGAAGTAGGTTTTCTTTGCCCTACGAACGTTCTTAAAACTATAACTGACTTGCAATGGTTGGGTTTTGCCTGGAACCCTGAACTGAAACTGTCATTTCCGAGGAATCATTTGTCTGCTCCAAACTGTGATCATTTGCATCCATTACTACACCTTGGGGGAAGATCATTTCTTTCTACAACATCTGGTACCATTACCACGAACGTTGGTCAGATTGATGTCTCACCGTTGGCAGTGTACAATTTTCCTTGTAATGTCAGCTTCGTTGGAATGAAAACGAGCTTAGCAACTTGTCCGGAGTCCCTAACTGTCTCTTTGCCGTTGTTTTCAACTGATACTATCATGTATGTCCCATGGAACCCAGATTCTGGTGACATCAAACCGTTGCAGTTACATCTCGAGTCTCTTTCTATTCCTCCACCGGTAGTGATCAATCAGACTGTGATAAGTGACCTTGATGAGCTATACGAGTATTACGATAGTCAGCTCAGCTCAACTTTAGATAAAGCTGATAGTATGATTAGCCAGATAGAGGTCACAACGGAAACTACCTGGACTGATTACCTAGTCTACGCCGCATGTGGATTATCTGCCATTAATTTCATCGTGTTTTGTGTCGCATTCCGCTGTATCCTCAGCCTTGTTCGTCGCCGTTTAGCTGACAAATCAACCGCCTTGTTCCTTGAGTCCCCGCCACCTGAAGGTGCAAAACCTATTGTCTCTAAACCATCCCATTCCCGCAGAGTTTGCAAACGTTGCGACAAGCCGGTCAAGCAAGGTTACCAGAATACAAAGATTCAGAAGTCCATCGAGCCCATGGTAAAAAAGACACGAAACTCTGAAGACCATCCGCATTGAACATTGAACTTTGGAGAACCAAACGTTGATCCTATCGAACACTAACATGAATTATGTAGTTAATCTAACGGCTAGTAATTTTTCTAGACGGTTAGATGAAGTCTCAGCTATTAATTTGGCTTCAGTTAGTGGTTTGTTTGCGTCATTTAAGTATCAGGATAGTAATTCTACTTCAAGGCAGACAGTACGTATTTTCCAAGTTGACAGGCCCTTTTCATGGCAATGCCTTGATTTGTTTTTGGGTCTATTTTCCGGGTTTGGTCGATGTTTGATTTGGGAAATCGACAATGTTGTTGAGTTTGTTCAGATATGTGATTATTTTATGGTCAATGAACGTTTCCTCATTGACTTATTTCGTGCGTCATTTCCTTTCGATTATTGCCTCTCTTTCAGAGAAAACCAATTTTGTGAGGTACTATTTGCCTTGAAAATGTCAGGATTTCTTTACTTAGCTCGTAGTCTTATGTCGTTTGCTTCCAATCTGGAAGGTGATGAAGTTTTTATATTCAGTGACTTAGTGTCCGCAAGGTCAGCTTTCGGCCTTCGAAGTTTGATCGAACAACGTCTTTATGAGTTGATCAGCACTCGCACAGCAAGAAAGTACCAAGACTCTGGACTTGAAACTTCTTAGGGTTTATTCTTGAAAACTTCTTCGACATACCAACATCAACGGCTACTGCTACTAGTTCAGCAAGCACTACTCACTACTACTGCTCAACTACTGCTACTGCCACTACTCAAATCTTTTACAATGCACCCACATTTATAATAACTCTAGCTACGCCTGGGACTAACGCCAGGAGTAAATCAGGTGGAACAAAACAAAATACTCGGATATAAGTCCTTAATAAAAAACAGCTGACTTGATAAGGCAAGCAAAGATTAACCAACCCAAAACTAGGAAAATAAGATCATCTTTACCAACTGTTAGCTTTAGATCGATCTAGGGGAGATAGAAGCCAAGGTCGTAAGAACGACACAAACATTAAACGAGTTACGAGAAAAACAAGTTTCCTTGGCAAACGG
>OZ026604.1:28076517-28104517 GCA_964020085.1 Micromussa lordhowensis | reverse complement strand
AGAGAAAAAACAAAGTGGAGTAGATGTAGAGTACAGGGAGCTAGATCAGTCCTTACAGGACATAAAGGAAAGAATGGCAGAATTTGAAGAACTGAGAGATGGCGAGGAACAAAAGCAGAAGAAAGAGAAAGCTGCCGCGGAAGAAATGAGAAGGCAAGCGACTGAAAAGTTGTCTGAGACCAAAAAGAGAAAAGCCAGCTCAGAAGATCCCGATGTAGACGACAGAAGTCCACCAGGTAAAAGAAAGAAGAGTACAAGCATGGTTGATGTTGTCAAGGAGACCATCGAGTTAAAAAAATGGCAACAAGAACGCGATGAAAGGATAAAGAAGAGGGAGTTGGATCTCAGAGCTTCAGAGATGCAACAACAACAAATGTTCCAACAAAGTCTTTTGCAGCAACAGCACCAATTCCAACAACAACAACAGGCATTAAACATGTCTATGATGTCTGCTCTTACCGAGCTACTGAAGGTTATTAAGAAATAAGCCCCTCAGAACCTTTGTTATTGTATGTATGCATCGATGTTGGGAGGAACCTTGAACTGACATTCATCATATTCACAAACACACTTTAAAAACTAATTTTAATATTCTCTTGAATTTCATGAAGTACCTATTTTATTGAAAACTTTTTTTTTGTGGGATTATTTGGCTATTAAATTTTAACAAGTTTTCAATCATATTTATATTTCATTGTAATATATTTTCCAGCATTTCTTAAAGTACTTAGTTTATGGAAAATAAGTATTTTTTAGGGCTTTCTGTAGATTGTCCTCCAATAATCATTTGAATATTCACAAAATTATTGACCACTTTTTTTCAGTGGTGAATTGAAAATCATCATTCAAGTGACATAAATTGTATAATGAGCCATGAGTTGTATGGTCATGCCAATAAAACAGCCATGTAATGTGTTGAGTGCTTTTGCCTTTTTTTGTAAGACCTCTACAGGGTTGGGTGTAGTTTCAATTATTACAGAGGGGCCTTTTTCAAACCACCAGCAGTAATAAGCTTCTGGTTAATCTAAAAGTAACAATTGGTTGTGTCTAGGAGGGTAAATCAAAGTATTGTTTTCCTGCTTGCAGTTTGCTTTAAATTCATAAGTTGGAAAAAACAAAGAGAGGACCAGTTAAAAGGTCTTGAAGTTCAAGAGAAGGAATTATTTGAAATTTCAGTGGGGAGAAGTCATCAGCATTTTATTTTATATTTTTCATACCTTAATGAGGGTTCAGAGCACAGTTACCATGGTCATTCTCCATACACATTGAGTCGTCAGTTCAAAATGCACTCCCTTATGAAACAACTACACAAAAACTTCTCTGGAAAGTATGTATATATCCTCATTTATTAAACAACAATACACTCAAAAGTAGATGAAATTACATCTGGAGCTTTTGTTGTCTGTCTGTGTTACATGTACATAATTATTGACATAAAGAAAACATATACTTGTGATACTGTTTCGTGTCAATAAACAATCATTACATGAAGTTTTTGTGATATCCAGAATAATCAAGGTCAAGGTAAGTGTTATTATAGAAAATAAGGATAAACGCACTGAACACAATTTATTTTCAACAAGTCATGTCCTTACTCTGCTGTCCTTGAAGTTTACATTGCTCTTGGAAATCAAGCATTGCATGTGCAACCTACAGACAACCTACATCTGCAGCAGATTAGTGAAAAATCTGTATGTTGCAATGTTTCCAAGAACTAACTGTAAGCTTTTAGCTACTGACAAGACAGATGATCACTACAATGAATAATAATTAAGATCATTAACCATCTCTCAGTACTGTGTACTTGCATTTCCACTGCAATTTTCTGGGCCACTTTAAAGATGATTCAAGCAAGTTGTCAAGTGGAAACAACAAATACCAAAAACAGCACAACTAAAACTCACTAGAATCATTTCAGCACCTCGGCATATAAATCAATACAACTGAAGTGCAGGTAGCACCTAAAGGAGATGAGGTTAATACTTTTTATTTTATTTTTTTATATTTGCATTCTCAAACAGTTATCATATTTCCTTATCAAATCTAGGTTAATATTGAAAGTATTCCTCAATGGTTGGTGGATCTAAATTAAAAAACGTGCTTGTTGTATTGCCATACAGACAAGTTAACGCATTCCTTAACAGGGCACTGATAGAGTACAATTTCCCCACTGGGCTTAGACCTATTTTAAGATTTTTCTTAAAGTCAAGTAATGCAAAATAAGTTGAAATGTCACCAAACACCCACTCAACTGCTGCTCTGACAGTGCTCATTGAAGAATTAAAACTTTGCTGTTCTGCTGTTAAATGGACATTACGGTATGGTGCCTGAAGATGTATTCTGAGGGGATATGCAGGATCACCATAGATGCACAACGGTTGTCCTGTTGGTGAATACGCATGATGGTTCAGCTCTGCCAGCAGGCCTGACATGCGCAGCATTCCTGCATCATGCCGTCTTCCTTCTGGGGCAAAAACATGCATGTACATAAGTCAGTTTCAAGTGGCTTAGCATACTGAGAAGTACCAGTAACAACAAAATGTGTGGTTCAGAAAAAATGTATCCTCTTCAAATAGATCATTGAAAATTCAAGGGGGTCGGGGGTCTCAAAAACCAAAATTTTAAAGGAAAGTGTAAAGCTAAACTGGCATTTTTGAAAGGGTGTGGTTGGTAAGAATTCAAAACAACAAACCAACAAACCAGTGGGGAGGTACGGATATTTTCTGGAACACTCCACAAACTACCAGTATTTAGTAAATATTCTGGATTTTTGTTTTATTATTATTATTATTATTATTATTATTATTATTATTTTTGGATTCAAGCCATGTGCAAGTCAGTGGCAGATCTATTGTATGTTGCAGGTATGTGGCAAGGTAAATCAGAGCGTTCTGATTGGTTCTTTTCTGGTCAGGATTTTGCCATATGGACCATTTCCATGGAAAAAAAAATACAAAAACAAAAAAAATTCACAGCCGACCATCGGCTGTGTATTTTTTGTTTCTGAAAGCCGGCAAATTCAAAACAAGCATGGCTCAAGTGCCATATAATAAACTACTTACTAGCCTAGCTAGCTCGAGCTGTACTGGGGAATATTGGCCCTCGGTCGTTTTCAGTCCATACTGCCATGACCTCGGGCCAATATTCCCCAGTACTGCCCTCACGCTCGGTTAGTAAGAGGTTATTACTGAATGAGGCTGCGTAGGATATGAAGAATTCTGCATATCAAGGAGGGTGTTATCCACAGAGGTCGAAGACCCCGAATTCAATAATTGCTTCATTATTCATTCAAACTATTTCCCCGTTCTTAAATGAGTTTCTCCATTTCGCTCTTCCACTCACCAAAAATAACACAATTAATTTTCATCATGGTATTTGTCGTACTCAGGGGCACACTTCACAATATCAAAGGAGGCAATGGAGCCTGCAGGAAACCGGAAAACCGCTGAAAGGTTATTTGAAAACCGAAAAACCGCCATGAAAATCAGTCAAATCTGAAAATCCACCGAACATAATAATGAAGAAAAACTTCAAATTCGCTGCACTGTGCTGACGCCTGACCCAAAAAAGACGAAACTTTTGTTATTTATATGTAGTCTTTCAGTTTTTACTCAGTAGTCTTTATAAAATAATTGAGCCACTACGCGCGCTCTCATTGGTCGATAGGTGTGTTTAGATGAGAGTATGTAAACACGGTTGTGACGTTTTAGATTCGCGCGTATTTTTGAGAATTATTTTATAAAAGCAATAGAGCACTTTTTCCTTGTTTATATAGCCTCATCTAAACAGCCGGAGGGTTGGGAGAATTCTCGACTACGTCTCAGGCTTGCACAACTGTCTCGAATTCTCCAAACCCTCCTCGTGTTTAGATGAGGCTATATAAACAGGGAAAAAGTGCTCTATTGCTTTTATAAAATAATTTTAAAAATCACTCTAAGTGCTCTATTGAACTCTATCATGTCCTTTGGGCTGATAGGATCTTTTACAGATCTTAGTGTATGCATGCCAGTAGCACTGACGTTTGCGTTCCCTTACCATGTTTGCATTTGAAAAAGATCAGATAATTTCGATAATTTTTAAAGCACCTCTATATTGTTAGCTGTAGGTGAAAGGCGATTGGGGTTTACGCGCGAGTGACCTACATATGCTGTAAACTTAATTTAAAAATTCAGTTATTAAATTAAGTTTAATAACTGCTTCTAATTAAGCTGTTATTAAGGACTCCCTTCTCCTTTAATTAAGAAGACGGGAGTCATATATACTATTACATATTAGAGACTCTTGAACAAAAATGTATTTTTCAAATCGGCACTCTTAATCCTCACGGTATCAACGAACGCTTTTCATTCAACTAATTCATTCTGTTGTTTTTCACGTTGCCAGGCACCAACCAATAGCGTAGCTCCATATTTCTGTATATAAACCACACATAACCCACAATTCCTTGATTCGCTCCGACGAAGGGCTAACGCTCGAAACGTCAGCTTCCGAATCTCTTTACGGTGGACAATTCACATTATCAACCCAGTTGATAAAACCAAATTATCATCTAACAACAACAATCGCTACTCAGGTCTCATTTCATGTCAAGAATGTATTTACTATCAACATATATTTTCCAACTCTTTTTCAGTCTATGTACTGTTAATATATGGTAAAGATCAATGTTCTTAAAAAAAAACTTAAATTAAGCATTCTTCTATGCAAAGCCGCTATTTAGCGTGTTTACGGCCAGGAAAAGACATATATATTAGGTTTGTATTTATGCAAGAAATTATATTACAGATTTAATGTAAATAGTTAACAGACATATGCAGGCTTACGTTAAAAAAAAAATATTGAAAAACAAAAAAAAACAAAATTGATGATACTGCCTAAGCCACTTAATGGTCCAGGGTCCGGTTGTTCAAAAGAGGGTACACACATTAACTCCTAACTTTAGATTTATAAAGTCTTTAACAAGAAGGAAATCTTGTGTTTGTTTGTTTGTTTGTTTTTGTTGTTGTTGTTGTTTTGTTTTGTATTTTTGCAGTTGTTCGAAGATATGTTACGGCTAACCTCGGGTTAACCAGCGTGGTAAATTTAACTCACCTCGCTATACGTAGATTCACTCGCCAACCTCGGGTTAAAAATGGTAAAATTGAAACAATATGCTGAAGATGTTGTTTTCAATTTACAGTGAAGGAAAAACAAGCCATAGAAACAACGCTTTGAACGGATTAGGTCAAACGCAAGTCGAACCCTCTTTTAAACAACTGGGCCAAAATTATTTTTCTTTTCCTTTGGCAAGATGTGAGCGAAATGAAATATAAACAAGGTGGAGAACTCAGCCAATGACTTTATCTCGATTGATCAGTGACCATTATATATTTATTTATTTAGTTTTTATAACAGAGGATAGAGGAGTTAATGTTAAATTTTCATCAACGTTTGAACCCGCTCTGAAACCATTCCCTTATAGCGGTTTTCACTCGAGTGTCGGAAGTACATGGGTTTTTTCCCGCGCTTTGCTTCAGCTACATGTATTTGTTTGGAATTACTCAGTCTTTTGATTGTCTGCGTCCTTCGTGATTGGCTAGAGCGATTACTTTACTTTGGTTTTACAACACTCAATTGAAAACTGCTCTAAATGAGAGCGTTCGAGTCGTTATCAATGCTGCCATATATGACCACAACAGGTCTGGCACCACCCTGGCGACGATACTTGATGAGAGACGGGTTACGCAGCAGAGTCACAGCAAGGAACCAGCGGTTGATCGCCTGATGAGAAATGCGCGGAAGGCGAAGTTCACGAGGATAAACTAAAGAAAAGAAATGAATAAAAATTAGAATCCCGGTGAACGATATTCCATTAATTGCAGGCACGTGATAGGGCGGGGACAGGCACACTGTACGTTTTATCGGTTACATGAAAATGCTAAACCATGTGAATGAAATATGATCTATATGACCAGACATAGTGTGAGAGTTTTTAGATGAACAGCAAGAAATCGAAATGGCAAAATTCCTAGGGATTACTTGACAAGAAGAGTCTGGGCCGCTATGAGGGGTTCAATTGACATGTTTATTTTGTAATAAGGATCTACTTCTTTCTAATGTATAACAACTGCTATATAGATCAAGATAGAGTCCCGGTTAACGCGAGACTCCATTTTCATTAGTCTCCCTCTCCTTCTCGTAGTACCTCTGCAATTTACGATATTTACATCCTTCAAGAGATTTCTCAAACTCTTGATCTTCAACAGGTTTTGTGCCGCCAGGAGGTCAAATTTCCCCTGCCCCGCTCCCATATGCGAGCATCTCTGTATCCTGGGTCGCGTTACTTACCCACGGGTTCTAGGGATGCTTCAAAATTCCTATCCTTGTTCCTGTTGATGAGCAGGTGGCAAAACATGAGCATCACCGGGTGGCTGTGAGCCACCAGTAGGTGAATAAAACCCAGATATGCTACAAAGGCTGAGAGAAAAGGGAAGAGATAAGGAAAAAATACGGGAGCTTTCCAATATAGCGTTTGCATCTTTGAACCTGTAACGTCCCTTACTTCAAAGGGCACTTAGATTTCATATTTTATTTTAATTTATTTGTTTGCTGGCAAGGTAAGATCTTTAGCAAATATACCCATTGCATCTCAAAAAACTATAAAAGCAGTAATCAACAGTAGCATGTGTAATGTTTCAATATTGTTGCCACGTCTGAGAGTGTCGTTGTAAAGTTGATTGATTTCAGATTTTAGGCAAGTTACAGTGGCGGATCCAGACCTTGAGCTAAGGAGGGGGGGGGGGGGGGGGTCTTGATTTACTTGCCATGGCGGCTATTTTCCCTTCAGTAATTTCTTCTTTTTTACCCAAAATAAGGGGGGGCGGGGCCCCCGGGCCCCTCCCCTTGATCCGCCACTGAGTTAGTCTATGAGCCATGCCTTAACAAGCTTGGGGAGGGTTAAACAGTGAGAGTTCCATAACTCGAAATCAATTACAGTACTTTTTAAGTTGATCCCAATTAGCCCTCCTCTTAAAAAAAATCGGTTTTCGGAAAAAACACCGATCTTTCGTTTCTGTTTGCCTTATATAAGGAATCGTACGCGGCCCAAACTTAAGTGACACTGCCTTCAAACGAACTTAGCTCTTGACATGTTAGCGTGCGATCAGGCTTACCATTGAGGTCACGCGAGAGAGAAGAGCGACTCGTCGAGCGAAGCGATCCTTCGGAAGGAGTCTGGTGCGGAAGCTTGTGCGCATGCCCCCACTGGTGAGCCTGCTCGCGACCAGTTTGCAGGCTACGGACGTATTCTCCAATCCATCATATTAAAGTTAAAATGGCGTCAGGGAATATGACATTTGCTTCTCAAACTCATTAATAATTCATCAAGCTAAAACAAAGAAAATCACAACCGTGAAGGAGGTTTTGATACCCGGTCTTAGTTAGCATAGATTTTGACGATTTTACCTCTTGATTTTCTCCTTAGTTTTTGCTTCGATTGAGAAGATATATCAAACACTCGAGACAGTGTTTCATCGGCTATCCAAACACCTCGAATTTCGTCAAAAATACTCCGCTGCGCGTCGTATTTTCAACTCTCTTCTCGGTGTTTGGATATCCCGATGAAACACTGTCGCTCGTGTTTGATATATTACTTTACATACCTTGGTCCCAGGTCTGGAATCCCTGCATCAAGGACGTGCGGTCGATACGAGACAAGAACAAAACACCTAACAACATTCCTTTCAGAATGCGAACCAAACAGGAAAACACTCCAAGGAGAATGTTGTAGAAAAAAAACAAGTAAGACATGATGGAGAACAGCCGTCTATAATAAGGAAAAGTAAAAGAAGTAGTAATACGTATGAGTCAAATGACTGGTTTTGTATTTAAAATTAAACTGAGGCAGTCTATAACTCATTCTTAACTCAGACTGGATAATGCTGCTTGAATGAGAGCAAAGGAAAAACAACCACCAAAGCCAAGCGGGTAAAGGAGCCTAATGTGTTCTGAGGGATTTAAAACATACCTACCACACCCCTCAAATAATTCACAGTTTTGTTCCGATATTATCTAAGCATATTTTTTTACGAGAGCTTCTTTTTCCCTTCCTTCCCCACAAGGAAATAAAAATAACAAGTATACAAACAGAGAACGCTGTGAGCCACAGAAAAAAACAAAGAAACTCAATCTGAATTATACTGAATTATACCCTCTCCAAATAAGTCTTGTTTGCATAATATTAAGTGACTTTAAGTGCACTAGCTGCCTTTCTGAATCTTGCAAATAGTTTTAAAAATCTGGCTTTAAACGATGTATTGTACTTGCCGGTGACCTGTGTGGAAAACAACTCCGTCACTCTCTAGGTTACATTTTTCTTGGCATTAATGTTTATGCATCACGAGCCACTTAGGAAAAAATCTGCGATATTTAGAAAAATTTGCATGGCTCCGGTCACTTACAAATCCCTGTGAACTTTGTTTTTCCAGCGTACTGTATTTATCGTTCAATATTCAAATTCGTCCCATCGCTATTTGTTATCCGTTATCCGTTATTCGCTATTTGTTATTCGTTATTCGCTATTTGTTATTCGTTATTCGCTATTCGTTATTCAGCTTTCCAGATATCCAAGCTAAGCAAGAAAAACAAAAAAAGCAGCTCATACTTGTTATCAACAGTAATGGCGATGTTTGGAAAGTCTCTGTCACGAAACACGAACAGCTCAAGAAACATTTGGAATACCCAGAGGGAAATTGCCATACCGACTGTGGGTCTGAAAAAAAATCATACCACTTGAATTTTAATTCACTTAAATAACAATAAACTAATATCTCTGTCTTTCTTGGTGTAAAGAATGATTGGAAATTATAGATGACGAAGTTGTGACGTCATGTTTAAGCTTTCAACCTAGTCCTGGTTCAGAGAAAGTCCTGTACAGTTAAACGATGATTTCTGTTTTTCACGATTTTTAAATTCTCTTTTGTTATTTGATATATAGATTTTTTTCTGACTAGACTATTGTTTGATTGACTGACTACCTGTAACTGACTGACTGACTGACTGACTGGTTGGCTGACTGACTGACGTCTGACTGACTGACTGACTGTCTGACTGTCTGACTGTCTGACTGTCTGACTGTCTGACAATCTGTCTGACCACTGACGACTGTCTGTCTGTCTGTCTGACTGACTCACCAACTGACGGACTGACTGGTAAGCTGGATGGCTGGCTGGCTGACTGACTACATGTAGCTGACTGCCTACATGTAGCTGCCTGCTGACTGACCGACCGACTGACTTCTGAAATCGAAAAGAAAACTCTAGTGTTCATCTAAGAGCAATTTATTAAATCTATCGTTACGTTTGCCGTGCTCACATTAAAACCTATACATAGCAATGATTAACAACGGAAAACTTACAGCATCGTTATGGCGAGCTCTTTTAAAGCGTCTAAGGTTTCTGCGTCGAAAATGTCCTTCCCGTATTCCAATATAAATCCCAGAACCAGAGCTATTAACGCCATAAAGAAACCCATGACAAAATTCCCTAGACGGCAAAAATTAAGAAGATTCAGCTGAAAACACAGATAAAGATATGAAGTACTCTGTATCAGCAGCTTCGATTCGGTTTCACTCTCTTAGATCAGTCACCTGCTGTCTCAGATTAATGATCTGCAATAAATTGGCAAATCACGATACATCGCGATAACAGTCTTCAGTATCTTTATTATTATTATTGCACGAGTTTTTAAGGGGAAATTTCACTATTCGATGCATGTGCTAATCTCCTTCGAAGTCGTTATTAGGGTCGTCACGCACCGCTTCTCCCTCGCTAACGTTAGTGGAGAGAAGCGTTGCGTGACGACCCTAATAACGCCTGCGAAGGAGACTACACATGGGCAAGTCATGGCGCGAGCATACAGTTCCGCTCTCTGAGTGAGCCATATGTGGTTTAGTAGCAGTCGTTTACTATAATTAATTTTGTGGAAGTAGAACTGCAAGAATGATTGCCAAATTTCCAGAAAGAATTTCGACGGATTTACATGGAAAATGTGGAATTTAATGTTGAACATCTAAATAGTATTTGGGCCAAAGGGTTTATTTACGCACAAGTTTTCTGCTCGGATCCGATTCGTTAAAAGCAATGGAATTGATCGAGTGACGCATGGAGGGCAGAACATACAAATGGCTTTGATGAGAAACATCGACTCTTTTTGCAACTAAGGCCTAGGGCAAACGTCGAATCTAAGTCGAATTTAATTCGTCGAACCTATTTATTTTGAAACAGGCGCATGAATGGTGCGACGTTTGCTGCAATTAAATTCGACTCAAATTAATTGGTTCGACTCTAGCATAGGTTCGACTTGCCAAGTCGGATAATGCGACAGTGGTTCGGCGTTTCAGCAAACGTCGCTCTAGACTCGTGCTGAACTCAATTCATAAATCATGCAAATTACAAAATAATTGATTTAAATGTGATGGACTGGGCAAATGTCATAAAAATACATACTCCCCCCATCTGTCAAACGCTATTTTCCCCCCTGAAGAGCATGCGCTGTACAACGATAATTTCGCAACCGGGAATGGCGAACTACAATCTCGTTCCCAGAGGTCGCGTTCCCCTAGTCCCTTGCGGGCGTGAAACGAGAACCTCTGGGATAATCCATTTCAGCGCAACAGAAATCTTGTTATCGGCTCAACTGCGCATGTGTGAACTCATTTTGGAAAATGGCTGCCGAAATGGCTCAGAAACCGCAGATCTTGGAGGCTACCTTCAGACACAGACTCCTAAATTCGGAAAATTGGTTCACCCGGCCTTAACAATTTCTGCAAATTTTCCTGGGAAATCCATCGCCGTCAAAGGAATTTAGCCCCGTGATTTCTTCCAAACGGTTCAGAAACCGTTCATTTTGTGTCTTTTCTCCCAACAAGTCAATTGGATTGTTCTTAACCTCTAAATTGCAGCATCTACAAAGATTATAATGACTTGACGCTGCCTTTACCGGCGTCTTGTCCGCCATTTTGAGCTATTGAAACTACTGCTCACGCTCAGTTTTCGACCAATCAAAAGTTGCGCTGAAATGGATTATCCCAGAGGTTCTCGTTTCACGCCCGCAAGGGACTAGGGGAACGCGACCTCTGGGAACGAGATTGGGCGAACTATAGAAAGACATTGCTGACATAAAGACCGCTGTTCAAGACTGCTTCTCCATTGTTATTCGCTAACAAAATTAAAGCACGGTCAAGCATGCCAATTGGACAAAAAGCTGTCGTTTCTAATAAACTGTTTTCAGAGCCCAGTGAAATAGGAGTCTTTCTAGTTTTCTAGTCTCGTGCTAGTTTTCGCAATTAATTATACGAGCACAGTATTTATGCATTTTGCTAGCAAGTCCTAGCAGTAATTAGCAGCGCATCGGGTGAATAGCACGGGGGCACGTGCTTATTTCTGTGTTTTAATGAAGTGCAACTGGTGAAATAGGATCGACAGAGGTTCGACGTTTGCTACCACGCTGGGATGAAGTCGACTCTTTGTCGCACCTATTTCAACCGTATTCGACGCGACTTAGATTCGACGTTTGCCCTAGGCCTAAGTTCCCTGAAAAGTCATAAGCTCTCTACTAATTGGTTCATAAACTACGCAATCGAAATAGAATGGGCTAACATCATAGCTAGCTTGTACAACTGAATACGAGAATGACACACGACACGGCTGATTATCTTACACCACGCGCATAGGTTAGGATTACAAAAATATCCCATCTGGCTCACAATCTATTTAAAATCTCCTTTATCATTACCAGCAGCACTAGAAAGATTAAGGTACAAAATATCTTCACTTATAGTCCATCAAATATTGGTCTAAATGCGTCACTTCACTGAATATTCCACAGCAAATTAAAACTGGGGAATATCTGATATTCCACAATTTTCAAAACCGCGCGTGCTTCGAAAAATACTTGAAGGATAAACACAATAGCCTCCATTCGGGGCGAAAATGTGCTGGCATATTTGTCCGTGGGCATTATTTGTTCCTCAAAGCTCACAGTTTTCCTCGTGCTTCGCTCTCGGGAAACCGTTCGTTTCTCGGAACAGATAATGTCCGCCGACAAATGAGAAATACTATACCAGTGAATACATAGGCTATCTGATATCCATAGAATCGAAGACTTCTTCCCTGAAAAGAAAAATGATGATCAGCGACGTGAGTAAACCTCTGCCAGCAGAGAATACTAGCACGTTTGCGAACGACTGAAACTTGAGAGGACAATTCCATATCCATCATGACTTGAGCATGCGCAATTTGAGGCAATACATAGATCAGCTGGCTGCTGTGGCTTCATAATAATAATAAATGTTATTTTTCATTCAAAATATTTCCCCGTTTCTGATTGATTAAAACCACACGCATAATTTACCATAACCGGCTGCTGTTCACAAAAAATTTGGAAAGAACCCTCGCCATATTGAATCAATGACGTCAACTGTGCAGCCTGCTTCAGATTATTGAACCGTTGACCGAGAAAACCTGGGGACGATATTATGTTATTTTTAGTGAGAGAGAAAAAAAAACAGAGAAATGGCGAATCTCCTTTAAGAACGGGGGAATATTTTGAATGAATAATAAAGCAATTATTGAATTCGGCTTTCCTAGGATATGAAGAATTCTGCAGATCTCGGAGGGTGTTATCCACCTCGGCCTCTTGGCCTCTGTGGATAACACCCTCCTTGTTCTGCAGAATTCTTCATATCCTACTCAGCCTCATTCAATAATTGCTAATTATTTAACCAGGGTGGCCTCTTTAGCAAAAAAGTTGATATCACTAAGGGCCCTGCAAAAGCCCTGCTTCCTCTCTAAATATCGTAATTGTTTATTCTTCTTACTTTTTCTATATGCACCATAAATTAAGGCAAAATTAAAACAGTTTTCTGGAATGAATGTAAACCCACCACTAATCGTGCAGGAGAAACGTACACATCTTGAGAAAATGTCATCCGGCCTCCATACAGCTGAAAAATATGGTCCCTGAAAAAGAGCACTCAACTGATACACTTCACGTACATCAGGGATAGGGAACCAGACACATGGACAACAAGAACAAAATACCCCTTTCTGAAATCGTATAGAACTTTGTTTTGTCAATTCGACAAGCTTACATCAAAATCGATAACTTTCACTGTGTATTGTAAGATTATTTGTCTCCAAAGTAAAAAAGAAAGAACCCGTTTGTTCTATATATATTACTGTTATCGTGTCACTGTTATCTATATTACTGTTATCGTACCAACTATAGCAAGCCTCACCGATGGCATTTCATGAAATGCAGTAGAATTAGGATGGCACAAAATGCAGCGACAATATATCCTCCCTGCAGAGAACCTGAAATAATCAAACCAAACCAAACTTAAATTAACATTATTAGTTCAAAAAAACACTGTTGTGTTGCGTCAGTTGCGGACGAATTACCGAGTTGACGAGTTGAGTTGGTCATGATGTTAATAAAATGTTAATTGTATCCAAGGTATCTCGGTCTGAGTAGAAGAGAAATATTTATGTCAAGGAGGCGGGACACAGGCTGTGCGGCTCCTAAGAAAAGGGAGCTTCAGATTTCACTACGAATACGAGATCGAGTGCGAGAATGACTTCGTACGTTCACTATATTGTTGGCAGGCTGTATTGGGAACGTTGTGAGATTGGTGAAGAAAGCAACAAAAGAAAGCATACAGCATGCAGGGAAATAGGTTTGAAAACTTGTACCTGTCCTCAGCCTCATTCTGGAGGTCTTAACTGACCAATTACAGCTCACCTACTATAACGAAGACGTATTCAACCAATGCAACTAGAGGTATATGAACAACCTGTCATGTGTGACGTTTGTTGTTTGGTAAAGGAACTTACCGAATACAAAGCGAACCATGGTGTTGCATGAATAATCATTGTCACATGCATCCAGGAATTCTCTCTTCCACTTTTCCAAATATGCCACAACATTTATAAGAAACTGATAAAAACAAAAAACAAAAATCAAGACAGAAAGGAAAAATTCAGGGTAAAGTAGAACAATAAACAATCATTTGGCTTTCTCGTTGTCCAATCTTATCTTGTTTAATTGGTCTCCATGACTTCGAGATATAAAATGTAATTCTGTGATCCAAGAAACTATTTTTAGAAAAGAGCTCAGCAAGTCTAAACAACCTCTTAGGAAAAGAGGATCGACCGCAGATTGTTGTGCTTTGTTGTACACGAAAGACGCAAGATATGTCACATGTTAAAATGTCCGACACGGTTTGCAAAGATTGGAGTATGCTCGAACTTTACTCCACTATGTAACGAACGTATTCCACCATACATTTTTTCCTTTTAAATATGGTTTGGTTTCTCTGTTTCTTGTGCAAAAGTTTTAAAACTTTTAATTGCAAAATGTTGTTTCAAAGAAAGGTACTAACAAATGGCAAATACGTCCAATGGTCCAGAGACAGTGCATCATCGAAGACCCACGGCCAGCTATTCGAGACGATGCGATATTTTTAAGTTGACTTCAAGAGCGGGAGAACCCCTCTCCCGCTCTGAAGTAAACTTTCGCCCGAAAATAGCGCATCGTCCCGACTAGTAGCCCCTGGGTCTCCGAGAATGGGGTCAGTGGAGAGTCAAAGTTGAGACAAAGCCGAGTCAAAGTTGACTACGCATTCTCACTCGTAACCTTTTCTAGATATTCAAATGCTCGATTACCTCCTTGCTTCTTTTAAGTTTCTTTTAGTTATTCAATTGCATGCTGTGAATTTGCTTACTTAAATAAACAAATTAAGTATCCTCATTACGCGACACGCGACATAGAGCTCACATCGGAAAATGCTGTCCCGCTCGCCAGGGTTAAGACATGACAACTCGCCTCTATCGAGAAACTGAGGAGATCTAAGCATACCTGAAACACAATTATCGCTGCAACAACCAAAGTGGAAATCAACTGAGCCGAGAATTTGAAATCTGAAATGAAACATGGTCTTACTTTAGCATTAGTTATTCAAATCCCTGACACACGCAGGACAACAGTTGTAAGGTAGAACACTACCAACTCTGAGCCTGCGTCGCACACGCTAACTACCGCGGGTTATTTACAGGAAAATTCCGTCTGCGACGCAGGCTACTACCAACCTGCTCTTGGTTTGTAAATCCTATAAATTAGCCTTGTATACCACTTCTCTTCTGGCTCATCCCTGCAAGCAAAAAATAACTACACTTACCACAATCTGTAAGCAAACGACTTGTCCTTGCTGTCCGACCCACCAAAAACAGATGCCAGGTTTTTCTGAACTCGTTTTCGCAATAACTAATAACTGAAATCACCTGATCAGAATGCACTATCAGTTTTTTTTTTTTTACTCTTTATTGTTTATTGTTTAGGTAATTAATTATGTTTACATTTCTTTTTTACTATTACATACAACACTAACATTACCTACACTACTGAAACTTCTTACAATACAATCGTTACTTACACTACAATTACAAACACTACAAATATTACAGATACTCTGCCTTCACAACTAATAATACAAATCTTACTCTACATTTTACTCTAATTACACAAGCACTACTTACTCCTTTACAAAAAAGAATGGATTGTTATTCAAAACAAGGTTCCATTTTGCCTGAAAATATTTTAAGTTTAAGATGCTTTGAGAGGCTATAAGCTTTTCAATTTCATATTTTCTCTTGACTACATCTTCGAAAGGCAAAAAGAGAGGGACTTGTTTATTTTTGCGGCAATTCCATAAATAAAGTTTACCTAGAACGATGAAGTAGTTGAGCAGGTTTGATCTCTGATCTAATATTCCTAATATAATGTTAATATAATCCAGTTTTATTTGCTTCCCGGCTACTGTTAACCAAAAGTTTTCAAATTTATTCCAAAATTCTGTTGAGAAGGAGCATCGATAAAAGAAATGTTCTAATGTTTCTGGAGAGGTCTGACAAAACGAACAAAGGTCACTTTGAATCCTTCCGATTTTAGCTAATCGGGTATTCAAAAACAAAATGTCGTTTAAAATTTTGAATTGAAAACATTGTAAAAATGTTTCAACAGCAACTGATTTTGCCAGTACAAACGCTTTTCGAGTCTCTTCTTCACTTAAATTAAAAGCTGACATTAGTTTAACGAAACCTCTAGAATGTTTGGCTTTTTCTTTAATAAGATAAGCATAAAAGTTTTTACTCTTGCTCTCAAGAGGATCAAAATCTTTGTCACCGCATTTCCGAGTTGAATTGTATTTAAAACGTTTCTTTCGACAGTGAGATTCCTCAAATACTTTGGCACAGCGCAACGAACAGCAGACCACGTCAAGTAATTTGAGCCAATTAGCCCCTTGTCCTTTACTATATTAAAGGATTCAACGTTGTTCCGAGAATACATCAAATCGTTGATAAAAATTACCCCGGCATTCATATAATTATGATAACAGATTGGTTTGCCGTCTATCTTTATATTACAATTATTCCAAATAATAGAGTCAGAAGCTTTAGAATCCGTTGAGAAATTTGAGCGAAATTCAGACCACCACTGCAGCATTTCTAAATAAAAAGTAGAATTAATATGATAGTCATTAATATTATAGTTGAAGTGAAAAAAAGAAAAAACCTCCATAAGGTTTGAGCAAATTTCTGAGATAGCTTTTCCATGGAGACGGTTCAGGATTGAAAATTTTCGAAATCCATGCTAATCGAAGAGACTTAATTGAAGTCTCTAGATCAGTGATATTTAACCCCCCATTATCAGAACTATTAATTGCAGCTCTCCTGGCTATTTTATCAGGCCCTTTCCACAAGAATTTATATATTATCGTTTGAATCAGTGAGATGAAATCCGAGGGAGGTGAGAGGATAGAAAATATAAATACCAATTTAGGGAGAAGAAGAATTTTAATGATTGATACTTTACCAAATAAAGAGAGACCTCTCCAGCTCCACTGATGTATTTGTTTTTTAATTTCAGTGATCTTGTCGTTAAAATTTTTCTGAGAAGACACTTCTCCGTCATAACTGAAGTGTACCCCAAGAGCTTTTACACTTTTGCACCATTTTAGGGATAAGGGCATCTCGGGACTGTCACGACACGAACCAATCCACATTGCCTCGGTGGCATTCTCGACCCTCGATTTTTCGATAAGTCGAACCAAACGTCAGTTCCCTGGCTCTTAGTTTTACCCCCTGATTTCTTGAACTGCCTGATTTTCAAACCAATTTTCGTTTCCCTAGGATGTTCGAAAAAAGGGGACTCCACTGTATTTTTAATGGCCTGCGCCAAACTTCACCTTTCAGCTAGTCTTGAATCCTAAGGCCGGTCGCGTTATGAATTTCGTATTTCACTATGAAGACATCAGCCACGGTCCTCTCTGCACAGTCACACTTATAGGGCCGGTGTTTCTCCAGTACAGCATTCACGCTTAGACCCAGTCCACACTTTGCCGAAGAACTTTGCAAGCAGTGTTTTCACCCTGAAAACGCATAAATTGTTTTCCGTGTACACTACCCCAGAGAGTTTTGAAAAAGCAACAATAACCGGTCATTCTGGATTTGTGTTTGAGGAAAATTTCGGCTGGGAAATCACGCATCATCGATCTCCAAAAGCTCCGTTTTCAAAATGTTTTCCTTCAACACGAAAACGCACAGCCAACGTTTTCAGATTTCTCCAGTTTGAAGAGAGGTTTCGAAAAGCTACGTTTTCGTGACGGATTAGGCCTAATTGTAGAAATAAAGGTTCAAATTTCTCCGACGAAGTGTCGACGGGGCTTTAGGTAATTGGAAATGGGTGTAATAAAGTGCCAATGGGTTTCTGAATTACACGCTTACGAGATCACTCCTGGGTTTAGCAGCTGCTTGACATGGATTATCCCTTGTTCTTCTATCAAACAAGCCACCTCACCATCAGTCTGGCCACGTCTCTAAAACAGGATTAACAAATTGTTAACAATGAGAATTAAACGTCTTTGAAAATGACACGTCTGCACCAAGGCGATAGTAGGGTTGCAATGGTAGGTCTATTGGAAGCACTGGATTGGGTAAAAGGTTATTACCTCATTGGCTCTAAACGTTAACATCACGGGTGACAAGTTTTGAAAGACTCTAAAGGATCCTCAAAAACCTCTCAGCGTCGTCATCTACAATGCTCAAAGATCGCCGAGAACAAAGAACTTCTGAGTGCGTGTACGGATCTTGCAACGATCTTAGGATAGTACAAAACCGAAGAAAAAAAAATATACAAAAGCATGATAAAATATATCTTGTTCACTAAGATCCTGATCAAATTCAATAGGAAATTGAACATTCTTATAAAGAACTTTGCAGGAATCTTTGCAAAATCCAAGGTCCTGCGAGGTGTTTTCCCAAGGAGGGCATAGTGGGATCCAATCAATCCATGATCAATGATTGATCGATGAGTAGTCGTTACGTTGGGTAATCAAATTAGTGCAATTAATTAACAAATAAAGAAGCCTAAGCCGTGTATTACACTGTGGTAAAACACGACGGGCATTTAAGAACACGAGGGAAATGTAGAAAACACGAGCCGCAGGCGAGTGTTTATTACATTTCTCGACTGTTCTCAAATGCTCGCGCGCAAAACAATAAAACACGCTTTTTCTATGTTTTATACTCTGATAAAACATGGGTTTTTGACCAATCAGAGCGCGAGCAGGGTCCTATCTATGTTATAATGACTAATAAAAGCAATAAATGACTAATCGATGACTGAAATTCTGTGACCTATTGACTATTCTTCGATCATCAGCAGTAATCAATGACTTACAAACTGATTAGCCATCGATATCCCATTAATTAACTGCTCATTGATTTCATCGATTAGTTAGGTCTGACAATTGGTCTTAGATTATTCATCCATCAAGGGTTTCACATCATGTGGGACTGCCAATATGTCCATTCACCTCACTCGCGCATGTCAACCATCTGCGTCGGATTTCTAAGAAGAGCAGAACACCAAACCTCACGGCAATAAACAGAAGGCACAAGTAGGTTGGGACTTCGCCGAGCATTTCAAGATACTGATATGTCTTCTCATGTTTCTTGAAAAAAAAGAAAAATTTCATACAATGTTGGTACGTAAATAGGTTTTACACTCAAAACAATTTGTTGCATAAATGGAATAATGACCTCTGATATATCAGTCCTGATATATCAGTCCAGTCCATAATCGTAATAATTTATCAAGAGTTTAGTTTAATTCTTCAATACCCTATTCCTGGTCATAATATGAAAATGCATGCACCCTATTTTAGAATGAAAGAATAAAGGGTCTTGAACTATAGGGCCAAAAACTGTTCAAAAAACCTACACTTGAAAGGCATTGCCCCCCTCAAGGGTTGCTACCTTAACCAACGTTTTACTTTTACTAAAAAATTCCACTAGCGCAACTTGTTACAGAAGCACTTGCAGCCTGTATAGCGGGTATATAGTTTACATGTAAGAGACAGGCGTTGCCCCCCAACACGGGTTGTAAGCTTAATCAACGCTGTATATTTGCGTAAAAATGTAACTAGCATCACTTGTAAAATATTTGCACACACATTAAAATACACACACGACATAATCTTACAACACAGTAAACTGAATCATTATAATACCGAGATAAACACAATAAAACAAAGCATGAATCAAACTGTTACGTTCCTCACTTCATAAGAACTCTTACACTGGAAATCGATCACAAGTTCCAAAGAAAACCTGTATGGTAAACAAAAATAACAATCTTTCAGTAGTACAATCGTATATAGCAACAACAACAACGATCCTTTATTTAAACACACTTGTTGGGTCGTTTTATTTAGCTAAAAATTTAAGAATAACAGAAATATGTTATAATAGACTAGACTAGAATAACCAGCTCTTCACTACGAAAAAAAAAATAACAAATAATGGTACGCGACGCGTGTCTTCGTATGCGTATGGTGTAGCTGATAGGGCACGGTACTGCGCGAGATGAGGGGTTTCGACCTTGTAAATCAAACCTACAACTTGTTCTCAAGAATCATTTGTTTCTGGTAAGTTTGTCGCACGGTACTGATGCGCGGTAAATGCAGTCAGTGCACAGTCCGCTATTGACATTCTAGGAATTTGTCATTTTCAAGGTCGTGGCTTTCCGTATTTCCATGTGGTCTTTTATTGTGCCGTATACTGTGTCTGGCTAGAACCGTTTAACTCTGCGAAAGACATGGTAACTTTAAGTATGACTAGCTAAGATTCTAGTTTTACATTATAGCCTTACCTCATACTGACATAAAGAAAACCCAGAAGTGATCCGACCAGCTTGTATTCAGTTGTGAGGCAGGCAAAAAATGGGTAGAACAGTACTCCATAGATAAGGACAGCAATAAGTGCATTGAAAACTAATTGCAAAGAAAATAAAATTATATGATAATAAATTTGTAATTACATTTTCAATAAAAGACTAATTTTAATAATTATAATCCAAGAATGGCCGGATAACTCATAATCGACTTTTTTTACTTTAACGATAGAATTTTACCCTGTATTTAGTTAAGAATTTTCCAATGCTGGCCCTCTCTCTGTCAAGCAGTGTTTCTAAATAACGTTCCCGAAAAAAAAACTAGAAAAGAAGGCTTTTGTTTCATTTAACGTTATGAGGTCAATATAACTTTATTATTATTTATATAGCGCAAAATACATAGGTATATGATCTAATGATCTAATGCGAAATAATATGTCAAATCTTGACAGACATTTGAAAAAAAAAGTTAAAAATAATAACAAAAATGATAGCAGGGTGCAATAAGTTAAACCGTATCAACTCTGTTTGTTCCCTTATTTACACTTGTTTGTCCATTACTTCGGGGCTTATCAGTTTTACAATAATTAATATATAGATTTAGCCACGTCTAAAAACGCCTGGGCAGGGTTATTCAAAGCCCGATTAAGCTAACCCAGGATAAGCGAGGATTTTGACTTGATTTTTGTAACTTTTACGGGAGGTTTCTGTTCATGTCTTGGCCGTCTGTTTTGATTTTGAATAATCTCAAGGTCCTCAAAATACACAAAAAAATTAAATATTAAAAAAATTAAATATTAAATATTAAAATGAAAGATCAACTAAATATGAGAGTCTTTACAAAGAATAGAAGTATTTAGACGAGGAAAATGGCAAAATAGTAGCTCTTCAAATATCACCTACAATAGAGAGTTTGGATGGATTGGGTAGACAATCCACAAAATTATAAGGATTTGTATGGAATTTTGCAACTTTTGCCAGGCTCCCATTTGAACAATTTTCCGCTGAAAACTCTTAAAGGCTTGGCTGGGTAGCTTTTCATTCAGCAACGATTCAGTTGAAATGTTTAGGTTTTCAATCTAATCAATGTAATAAACTCGTCCCAGTCCTCTCACGTTTCTGCAATTGGCTATGGGTTTCATTTTCTTTCCTATATGGGAATGGGGTTCCTCTCGCGCAGCGCGCAGGAGCTCCGCTATTAAATGAGATTTAATAGTATTTATCATAATGGTGACAAAACAAAATCATATATTGTAAATAGATGATGGTATCCTACACTTTCCTAATCGAGTGATTTGATTTTCACCCACCTGTCACCCATGCTGGACCGGGTATGGAAAACAATCCCGATTTGGCATTTGTGAAAAATGTACTTGTGGTTGCCCCAAAGGTTGCAGCGATGGTAAATCTGTTTTTGAAACTGCCCAAGAAGTTGACTGGTCTGAAAAGGAAGAAGGAAGAAGTCTTAGTGCGCCAAGTTTAAAAATTTTCCGCACGAAGTTTTCAACTTCAGCCCTCTATAATGGCCGAAATAAAAATCGGCGGCAAAACCCGGTTTGAGAATTTACTAAAACAATTATTCCATTCGCCCTTGTTGGATATGAAGCGATTATAACGAACTCGCGCTACGCGCTCGTTGGCTATTTTATCACTTCATATCCAACTCGGGCTCATGGAATAATTGTTATATATTCGTATTCTCGGTATTGGACTGGAAATAGCTTGAAAGTGAGGCTAATGCGGGGAGTAAAATCTCTTTTTAATAATATTCCCCGCATGAGCCTCCATTGGAAGCTAGTTCCAGTCCAATACCGAGAATACGTATATGGTCTATTATATAAAGGTACAATGACTTGAGGGTCGGGTGAAACAGTTATTCAACAAAAGAAGGCATCAACATAAAGTGATAAGGAATTCAAACTTACATTAATAGTCCAGGATATCCATTGCAGTACTCAAGTTTGAAACTGCTTCGGCGCTTGAGACAAGTCAGTATCAATATTATGACCAGCTAAAAAAAGAATATGGGAAATACACAATATGTTATTGCGGACGAACGCGATGGACTTTACATTATGTTTTATGAAATATTTGAGCCACTACGCGCGCTCCCATTGGTCGATAGGGGTGTTTAGATGAGAGTATGTAAACACGATTGTGACGTTTTAGATTCCCGCGTAGTTTTGAGAATTATTTTAAAAAAGCAATGGAGAGCACTTTCTCCGTGATTATATAGCCTCATGTAAACACCCGGAGGGTTGGGAGAGTTATGCAAACCCTCCTCGTGTTTAGATGAGGTTATTTAAACAGTATAAACACGGAAAATGTGCTCTATCGCTTAAATTGATAACACAGCCAAGCAGACCACGTGATTGAAAACGACATAACCTTTATTACTGTATCAAATAACGGTCCTTTGGGTCATCTCATCTGCAGTAATGTCAAACGACTGTGCCAACCCTAAAATTAAGCTTAGATCTATATCAATTTCTCTGTCCTCCGCAGAAGGTCAAAGGTTTCTTCAGGGTGGAATGAATCTACTGAGCGAGTAAGCGATTGTTTGGAACACCAATATGTCTGCCATGAGTGCAGTAGCAGAGCTACATGAGGGCGGAAGGCGAAGGAGTCGGCGCAGGATATATTCGAATTTGCGCATACACTCACTTCGAACAGAGGATTTCTATAACGAACGTTCGAACCCGAAGAAGGGATTGTGGTTTTATAATTATCGACTTTTCTGACAAAGGTTACCTTTATCAGGTATCTCTCGGGTATCTCTCGTTAATTCTTCGTCGAACGCGCATGTTTGCGCGCTCTAAATACACCCATTGTTAAACCCTCTTTTGCGATTATTTAAATCTCTTTGGCTCATGGCATGGTACTACCGAATGCCTGTCGCAGAGAGAGACCACTGTTCAACTATTTGTTGGATACTTACTGCTGGAGCGAGGCACCAGAGCTCAAATTTCTTTTCATTTATAGCTGCAATGCACTCATCCCTACAACGAATCAATAACAGCAGTGTCGAAAATCAGCACTCGCGCGCCAGCCAATGGGAGGGGTTAGAGGTGTTGTGTGAGTGCAAATCGCCCAGCTGGCGAGAGTGATTTTCATTTCTAAGTCATTCTTTAAATTACATTGTCTAAAAAAGTTGAAAGTTTGAGATCTACAAACTTAAATCATTTAGAAGGTCTCAGGACTATTCAGACACTGAATAAAAGGTGTTACAGTAGAACCTCGGTAACTCGAACTCTGAAGGGAACGAAAAACAGCTCGAGTTAGCTGGGGTTCGAGTTATCGGGGTCGATTGAATATCCAGCTTGACATTTTAATAATTGATAATTTACTGATTAGCACTTCCGTATACAGTACAGTGCAAATAAAATTCGAGTTATAGGGGTAAATTTTGATCAAGGGAAACGAACTTTAGTTCGAGTTTGCGGGGAATTCGGGTTATCCGAGAAAAGTGGGTCAAATCCAAGGGAAATGGGAGTTAGTTCGAGTTAGCGGGGGAGTTCCGAGTTATCCGAGTTCGAGTTACCGGGGTTCTACTGTAGATTAATTAATATACTTACAAGCCACAAGACAAGACACAAAAAACGTCTTGAGACTTTCACTTTAGTAGCTTAAAATGTTTTGACGGTTAATAACTTTTACAGCTAACACAGGGAGTAGAGGAGCCCTATTTGACCTTATCTTCAGATAAATTCACTGTACAATTGCAGCGCGAATCGGTCCGTTAATGATTTGAATCACAGTACTCTTTACAAGCAACCGTGTCAGGCGCCTCTAGATAAGAAATCCTATTCGCAAGAAGAAAGACGCATACAGTAATGACTGCAGGTTTATGATGTAAATTGGTCACATTGTTTAGATTGATCGCGTGCGAGCGAAAATATTTCACGGATTACAACAGGGGATAGTGGAAAAACATCACGATCGTCCTTTCATTGGCTGAGCTCTTGAAGTTAAAACTGTAGAAAGTGCGATTATTTTGTGTCCATTCATTTCAAAAAACGTACTGGCTTAGTAGTTCTCTCTTGGCGCCGTCAACTCGAGCAATTCGGTTGAGCGATTCGTACTATGACGTTATATTCACCGCGCTACGCGGTGAATATAACTCTCAACCTTTTGTTTTCAAAAACAAAATGGCTGTGAGCCTCAGGCTCGGTGAATATTGTCGAATAATCCCCTCGACTTCGTCTCTGGGATTATTCGACAATATTCCCCTCGCCTTCGGCGAATAATTGTTAATTATTATTCATTCAAAATATTTCCCCGTTTCTGATTGATTAAAACCACACGCATAATTTACCATAACCGGCTGCTGTTCACCAAATTTGGAAAGAATCTTCGCCATATTGAATCAATGACGTCAAAACTGCAGCCCGCTTCAGATTATTGAACCGATGACGTCAAAATGACGTCAAAAGTGCAGCCCACTGCAGATTATTGAACCGATGCGTCAAAATGACGTCAAAAGTGCAGCCCGCTTCAGATTATTGAACCGACGACGTCAAAATGACGTCAAAAGTGCAGCCCACAGCAGATTATTGAACCACTGACCGAGAAAACCTGGGGACGATATTATGTTATTTTTTTAGTGAGCGAAAAAACAAAGAGCGAAATTGCGAAACTCCTTTAAGAACGGGGAAATATTTTAAATGAATAGCAATTATTGAATTCGGCTTTCGTAGGATATGAAGAATTCTGCAGATCTCGGAGGGTATTATCCACCTCGGCCTTCGGCCTCTGTGGATAACACCCTCCTTGTTCTCCAGAATTCTTCATATCCTACTCAGCCTCATTCAATAATTGCTAAATAGACCTTTTTACCGATACGGCGGCCATCTTGAATTCCGAGGAAATTATGGGATGCCCAGGGGGCAGATGAGAAATAATTAAAAAGAATACTGTGGCGTGATAACTTTTAACAATAATTTTTCGATAACCATAGGAACAACTGCCAAATATCGTGACAAAAGATGTAATGCTTGTAATATTTGTTATGGAATATGAGAGACAAGCAGTAAAAATTTATCCTGAAAGCTGTGTATACGATAAATTTTCCAGCGATTGCCCCCTCGGCAGCCCATAATTTCTCAGTCAAAACAATAGAATTCAAGATGGCCGCCGTATCGGTAAAAAGGTCTATTGACTGCATCTGATTATACCCAAAAGCTTGCCTAGGCCAGACTGCTCAACGATCTCGATGTTCAAATAATTTCGACGCTATAACATTCAGATAAGATTACAAGAAACAGTCGTATATTTTTCAAAATATTACAAAAATAGTTTGTGTTGACTTACTTGTTTGGATCAGTAGATGTATTAGACGAAATGTTGGCCATGATGTTAGCGGCGTCGTTCGCCCGAAGCAGCAAATGTTGTGTGTCTGAAGACCAGAAAACGTTTTTCATGGTTTTGAGTTGGAAAGACTTTGTATAATCTTTGTGAGCGCACTTCCTACGCAAAACACCTCCGCTAGATTGTGAAATATTCACTATTTACAGACGGTATTAGCGCACTTGGCCCAGACACGTATTCGTTTGCATAATTTACAGACACTTTTGAACTATTTGACATCAGTCACGCAAAGCATGCGAACTCTGCAATTTAATCTGATCAGCACAAAACTGAAGAGATCTTCTTTCAAATTTGAGGGATATCCTATCGTCTAGGTTTGTGTTTACAGAGAAGTCAAATTGGCTAGAGTCTTGGGGAAACAAAACCTTTTTTCACGGCTCTAAGGCAGAAGACAGAAATTCTGAGTACCATATTTCCATTATTTAAGCAAAAGAGCACTTTTACCGTGTTTACATAGCCTCATCTAAACACGAGAGGGTTGGGAGAATTCGAGACCGTTATGCAGACCCGAGACGTAGTATAATTAATTGCTCTGCTTTAAGATACAGTACATATAAATAAGCCTTGTTGTAAAACGTTGAAAAACAATTTTCACTTCATAGGCATTTGAAGGGAATAGTGATCAGATCACTCTTTGCACTTTACAGATTAGGTTACGAATGATAATATTAACAATAACTAGACGCATATTTGCGTTCACTGGCCTTTATGTTTGGGAGAAACTCTGGTTTTGTTGGACGTAGTTTCGCAAGGATTTTTTGGCAATGATGGTTTATCTTGTAGTTGTTTCTGTATCGGTATGTTGAAAATGCAGGGTAATTTCTTATGTATACAAGCAGAAGTTTGAAAACATAGCTGTTATGTAGGCTGAAGACATGTTCCTGGGCTGGGTTGGGGGGAGATAATGCCCCCATATATTATGGGCTATTGTTTCAAACATTTTACTAGCAACGATTTATTTGTTGTAGCGGGTTAAGGCGGGGGTAAACGTGAATTTAAGTGAAATTTTGGTAAGTTTAAAGAGAGGTTGAAAGGGAAAAAAGGGTTATGGAATACCACCAGACAGTTGCCCGACCGCACAATGGCACCCCAGGTTGTTGGGCAACTGTTTGGAGTGTATCTACCAATTTTTAATTTCAAACTCTAATTTTAAAACAACAACAAATCTTCAAAATTTCCTATTTCCATCAATTTTACTAATCCTTTGTGAAAAACTATTTCTCTCCAAATATAACTAAAAATCACCAAAAAAATTTACAAAACAACCCAAAACATAGATATGTGAGATGAGCAGAGAGATTCTTGATTGCTTGAAACGTAGTCACATCAACTTCATCGGCCGTTGCCTTCATTCTAAAGTTACATTATGAGGATTACTATCAGAGCTATGTGCCAAAAACGTGACGACCTCAACAAACAAATTCGCTCTGAACTGTCTAAAATCTGTCCAGCTATCTCAGTTCAATCTATTCGCACCAAAATTCAGGAGGTCAATTCTAAACTTTTTAACCATTTACACCAGAAAATTCTTTCGCTTTCCGATGCAGAGAAATCCGTCCTTAGCAAGGGCTTGAATTTTGTTCCTATATCCAAAAACCTTGACGAATCTCGGTTAAGCAAGATGTTGAAAAATTTCTTCGCCGCGTTCAACTTAAAGCCTTTTTCCATGACAAAGAGGATGATTCTAACACCTCGGACAAGGATATTTTCGAGACGCTCAGACTCGAAAATCGAAGTGGACTCCCCCAGAGGGCCAGTTCGCCTCTTTAGATTTTTTCATCAATAAATGCCGTCATGACATCAACAAACTAAATTTCAATCGTAACACCAACTTCGGAAGAGAGGGCGGCGCTTAAAAATCTTAGTAAGCGCAGAGACATAATTGTGAAAGCGGCCGACAAAGGCGGCGCTTTGGTTGTTTGGCGGGCCGACCTCTACCAAAAAGAAGCTTTGCGGCAACTTTCCGACACCTCTTTTTATGCTAAAGTTGATAAAGATCTCACTTCCACTAGCCAACAAATTGTCAAGAGCACCATTAACGAACTTATAGTAAAACAAGATTTGCCGGCTACTGTTACAAATCTCATCATCACCACTCCTAGAACTTCATGCATTTACTTTTTACCTAAAATTCACAAACCTAACAACCCAGGCCGACCTATCGTCTCTGCGTGTAGTTGCCCTACTGAACTCATTTCTAGCTACTTAGACAAAATTATGAAACCTATCGTCAGATCTTTACCGTCTTACGTTAAAGACAGTCAACACGCACTTCAAATTTTTCGCGATTTCAATTTCCTGGGTGAAGACAAACTTATTTTTACACCGTCATCCCTAATGGCGAAGGTCTTCTAGCCCTCAAACA
>OZ026604.1:28040317-28075317 GCA_964020085.1 Micromussa lordhowensis | reverse complement strand
AACAAATTGATCGGCAGTCAGCACTACAAACGTCTCAGAAGGAGAATAATAATAGAATTCCATTCACCCTCACATTTCACCCTCACAATCACGCAGTAAAATCCATCATTCTCAAAAACTTTAAATTACTTCAAAATGATCCCGATACTGGTAGAATCTTTTCGCAACCGCCATTAATTTCATTCAAACGCGACAAAAACGTAGGTAACTTTTTAGTTAGAAGTGCATTCAAAACGAGTGAACAACCTGGAACTTCTAAATGCGCACGCGCGCGATGTAAAACATGTCCTTTCATTTACAACGTTGAGAAATTGTAGGGACCCAAGCGATCCATTAAGCCTGGTTCACACTTGTGCGATAAGCATAACACAAGCGACATAAGCACAAGCATAAGCACAAGAAAAAAGGATCATGTTCCTTTTTTCTTGTGCTTATGCTTATGCTTATGTCGCTTGTGTCATGCTTATCGCACAAGTGTGAACCAGGCTTTAAGATCACAGATCATTTTACCTGTACCTCAGCCAATGTTATCTACTGTACGTATAAATGATGACACAGAGAATAGACCTTTTTACCGATACGGCGGCCATCTTGAATTCCGAGGAAATTATGGGATGCCCAGGGGGCAGATGAGAAATAATTAAAAAGAATACTGTGGCGTGATAACTTTTAACAATAATTTTTCGATAACCATAGGAACAACTGCCAAATATCGTGACGGAAAGACGTAACGCTTGTAATATTTGTTATGGAATATGAGAGACAAGCAGTAAAAATTTATCCTGAAAGCTGTGTATACGATAAATTTTCCAGCGATTGCCCCCTCGGCAGCCCATAATTTCTCAGTCAAAACAATAAAATTCAAGATGGCCGCCGTATCGGTAAAAAGGTCTATTAACTCTGAAGTGTAAATTTAAGTGCTAAATAAACCCGTGAATAACCCACTGGGCGTTAGCCCTAGTAAAGGGAATCAGGGAACCACACGAGGTAAAGAAAAAATATTTTGACCTCGGTGGGAATCGAACCCACGACCTCCGGATTAGATCTACCGTTACTCTGCCGACTGAGCTACGAGGTCGGACAGAGAAAGTCGGGGACGATTTAGATGGTGAATCGCGGCGAAGAGAAAGTAAGGGTACATATGGATGTTGTGCCGCGTAGCACTAAGAGCACAAATGATGACACAGAGAATTAACTCTGAATTAACTCTTTGCAAAAAGTTATATATCGGCGAAACAGGTAGACGACTAGGCGACCGTTTCCGAGAACACCTTCGCGACGTAGAGAAAGGCGAAAAAGACGCTTCTAAACCGGTTGCTAGACACTTTAATCTGCCGAATCATTCTAAGCAACATATGGCAGTCTGCGGCCTCTCCCTACATCAAGGAAGCACAGAAAGCCGCAAAACTCTTGAACAAAGATTTATTTTTCAAATCGGCACTCTTAATCCTCACGGTATCAACGAACGCTTTTCATTCAACTAATTCATTCTGTTGTTTTTCACGTTGCCAGGCACCAACCAATAGCGTAGCTCCACATTTCTGTATATAAACCACACACAACCCACAATTCCTTGATTCGCTCCGACGAAGGGCTAACGCTCGAAACGTCAGCTTCCGAATCTCTTTACGGTGGACAATTCACATTATCAACCCAGTTGATAAAACCAAATTATCTCGATTCTAGGTTGAGGTTGCTGGTAATCATCAACAGGCTAAAGTGTTAGGGCGATTACACTTTTTACCGGGGCCCAGCCGAAGGCTGACACCGGTCATAAAATGCAGACAGTTTCTGTCTTTTTTTCAACGTTACATTGTGAGGGATATTCCGCTGACTTGAGATATATCGCTGGCACGTTACTCTTGGGAGTGCTCGCTGGCTCATTGAAATCTTCTCCGCCATTTTGAAAAGCACGAGGCATGGAGGACAGTCAAGAGAAAGATTATAGCTTTTGGTGGAACGACACGTCCCCCAACCTTTACGATGTACTAGTTGATGAGCGAAAATTTAAGAGCGAATATTTGGAGAGACAAATTTACGAGCGATTACTTAAGAGTGAACCTTCCATCGTGAAACTTATCGAGAATAAGGGTCAATAAGAGCGACTTGTCAAAGCTATCTACATTGAGTGAACCTTCCATCGTAAAATTGATTAGCAAAAGAAAGACTGTGTTCACTAGCTGTGTGCTATCGATGCATGCGTGATAAATTCTACGTTTGAATGATAATTCCCACATCCGGTGAAGACTTCACAATGTTAAGGAATACTTTTGAATGTCGCAAAAACCTTAGCTATTTGGTATTTTTGTGAAAGAACACATGTAAAATCCTGTTATATAATCTGAATATAAACAGAAATCGACCGGCCTCAAGAAGCTGCCTTTTCTTTGTGTCCTTTTTTTCCGTTTCTTTCTTCCGGTGAAAACATTGAGAAATACAACAGAGTAGCATTGTTTGCAGGTCGCCGAGCAATCCGCATAGTGAATTATCTTTGTTTTCCCTTTGGAGGTCAGTCGTTCCGGTTACAAATTATTAGCGAAAATGTAAACATGCGGAAGTTTTCTTAATTTTGCCTCATCGCGTACAATGCCCCGTCACATTCGCAAATTTAACAGGCTAAAGCAGCATTCGAGTCACGATTTGGTATTAAAATATGGCGGAATAATAACACTGAAGCGACTTTACGAGTTTTGAATTACGTCAGTATTAGCCTCCACAGAAGCAGGGGGAGGGGTGCGAGAGATTAACTATATTCATATGCAATCCCGTGTCCCACTGGGCCCCGGTAAGTTCCACGTAGTGGTTCTAGTTAACTTTGAAAACCAAATGCTGTTATTTCTTATCAGGAAAAGAATTGTAAAAGTCATTGGTCAAGGTTATTAGCATTTGAACTATGAATAGTTTTGATTGAGGATGTTTTTCATGATCCCTTGTGGCCTATTTTGTTAGTGTCCAATTTTGGTTGTTTGGATTTGGAGTTACAGGGCTAGTATACCTCAGTTTAAGTAGTTTTTTATTGGTTAGAGTGATTGTGTGTAATAGTTAGCTGTGAACTTTGAGTCTTTTGTCTTCTTTTGTTCTTTATCAACTACTGCAGAGTGAATAGTGTTTGTGGGCATAGAAGAAATTGTCATCCATCATGAATAATAAAAATATTTTTATTTGTAAAGAATTACTAGTTCGTTAAATTTCAAATTATCTTTTGTGAATCATTTCATGTTATAAAAATTTACAACTGTAACAGGAACTTAACATGAAAGTGGAGAAATCAAATACGTAATTTATCACTTAATATACTAATGTGTGACAAATCAAGAAATATATGTTGCTAAGAAAGTATCCGTTTGTGAATTTCACTTTACATGATTGATTAATTGCAAAGGTTACACCATCTATCTTCGTATAAAATATTGACAACTGTAACTTGAACATGAAAGGTAAACCACTTGATGAATTAAGCGAAAGATTAGTAATCAAAGTGAATAACTCATCACTTTCACTAATGCGCTACCAATTAGGAAACAGTAGTTACTAAGAAAGTATCCTTTTCATATGTTAATGTTACATTGTTTATAAATAGTAAATGTTCTGCCAAGGTATCCTGGTCTAATTCTAAAACATCTGATTTATCTAATAATGACAGAATTTCGTCGCCCATTTTCTTGCTTAATTCTCCGTCATCTGTACTTTGTATGGTCACCTAAAAGAGATAGAAGATATTAATTCCTTCAGTTTGTGTTTGTTGTTGAGAAAGGGGGGGAGGGGTTATAGTTAAGTCTTTTTCTCCAAGTAATACTATATATATATATTCATTTGAAAGGGTATAAATAAATTTTCCTGAAAAAAAATTGTGCTTCATAGAAACTAATGTTATCTTGAAAATAATGTCTCAAATAATGTACCACTGAGATGTTGACTGACACCAGATTTACCAAAATTTGAACAGTATTATAAATTAATACACAAGCGGCCCAAGCTCAAAATGTTAGGAGTTATCTCTAGCATTTTGAACTCCATATTACCATTACAATAGATTGCAACAGCAATACACCCCACTGTTAATATGAAATTGGTGTAGCTTTCAGATCTAAGCAACTCAAAGGCTCTGTATAGCAGCATCTTGGTGTACAGTACCAGAGTAGCTTTCACTGTATTCCAGCTGATAATCAGTATCAAACACATTTAATGCTGTTGGTAATTCCGACTGCATTAAAAATGCGTGTCTGGCTAATCGTGACAAACTTGAATAACACTGATTTTCAATATTCATTATTTGTATAAGGTCATTTGCAGAGCTGATCCCCTGTTTGTTATTGTAAATCAAAGAGCACAAACTCATTGCAACACATTGTTGTCCTGCATTCTGTCTTATTGGTATTCTGCTTGGTTAACGATCGCGTCTACATACACGATGAGACTTTAGTTTATGCTTCTCTCGATTAACATTACATAACTCAGTTGATAATAGCATGTTTCTCGATGAAAGGTTCACTCATAAATGTTCGCTCATAAAGAGTTCTCTCGTAAGGTTTGCGGACCAACCCGTTCCGAAAGCGCTCCTCATCTTTTAGTGTGGGTCTACCGTGAACGTTGTGTGCACATTTTGTATTCGTTTTGTATCCGTCCATAGTATTGTGCTGATCTTCCACCGCATAAACTCTTCTCCGTCGGCCATTACACCACAGTAAAATCTTCGCGCATGCGTATTAATTAAAGAATTGCAAACTGTGGCTGAACGAAAAAAAGACGAAGCCGAAATTTCAACTCGGGCGTTTCCTTTGGAAAGCCTGAGTAAAAAGAAACATTGTTCAACAATAAGGAGTTTAATTAACGGCCAGTGCAAAATGATATGTTTTCCAATCGTTGTTGCGCAAGATATGAGATCAAGCATCGAAATCGTTTCCGAACTTACACCGATTTAGTGCTTAGGGTCCTAATTCAAGGAAAGGCTGCAATAGTCCATTGTTTCAGATGAAACTATGCTTCAACTGTACTGTCTTGCTTATGCAAATCAAATTCGTTTTTACATGAAACGTTTTGCACGAGGACAAATTGGGAGCTTACAACGTTGGGAGCTTCATTATTCCACGCCAATATTAGACATGTTAGAATAGAATAGAATAGAATAGAATAGAATAGAATAGAATAGAATGGAATGGAATGGAATCTGGCAACATGAGTGGCAGATGCAATTTAACCCTTCTAAGTGCAACATCATCTGCATTTCAAATAAGCAAAGACCTCCTCAACGGAAGTATTTTTTTCCCTGTAATTTACTAAGTTGACAAAAAATAGTTTTTTCGGTTTAGAAAAATTCAATAATACTCCTTTAATTTATCACTTCTATTTGCCCTACATGAAGTAAATAAGCTAGCGAAAAAGAGCAGCTGATATTCACAATTATTCATTATAAAATACGCGCGCTCTCATTGGTCGATAGATGAGAGTATGTAAACACGGTTGTGACGTTTTAGATTTTTGCGAATTATTTTATAAAAGCAGTAGAGTACTTTTTCCATGTTTACCTAGCCTTATCTAAACACTCGTAGGGTTGGCAGAATTCTCCAAAGTTAATATGCAAACCCTTACGTCTCGGGTTTACATAACTGTCTCGAATTCTTCCAACCCTCTCCGTGTTTAGATGAGGCTATGTAAACACGGAAAATGTGCTCTATTGCTGAAATAAACGCCATCTGGTACATTACATGTCGTAATCCTATGGTAAGCGGCACGAAACTGGGCACAGTGTTTTCGCATGGTTGCGTCATAACGGACTGGGAGCCAATTAACACGAGCTACAATCGATATGCCATTGGCTTTAGTTTCCGTACTAAATATATCCTCGCAGATCGGGAAAATTGAGCGAGAAAGATGTCTGGAGGCATACTAAACTAGACTGCCCACAGTGTATATATCTCTTGTCAAGAGAAAGAAGTTTGGTCCAAATTTTGTTTCCATAAGTACAAATTGAGGAGGGATGATGAAAATTTCAACGGTCACAAACGGAGCTCTGTTCATTGGGTTGCTTCTGAGTAAGTAATGATGAGTTAACGGAGTCTAATAATAATACCGCTTGTTGCTTTCAGTTTTAATGTTCTTTTTGACGCAGTACACAAAAGTACACATTACTTTTAATTGAGCAAAAACATCATCAACAACAAAGAAGATGGCTTTAAAACCTCTAACATTATTTTAACGAAAGCAAATAATACAGCAGATGGCCGCCCAGTTATGGGCGTAGACGACGGTTTACGAGGAAGGTTTACGACGGCTTACAACGGCTTAGGACAGTTTATGAGCACTGGCGAGGGACAAACCCGTAAAACATTCCACGACTGTATGCTTTACCTTTTTTCATCTCTAGATAGGTTTATGAAACCTAAGTTAAGAGTCTTTGGATTTTGAAAACAACTTATCAACTCTCCACTGATATGACAAATTCGCATTAAATATTCAAAGCGAATTATATAATCTAAAATTTAAGTCATGAAAGTCTCATTAGAAAATAATTGAGCCACTACGCGCGATAGGTGGTCGATAGGTGTGTTTAGATGAGAGTATGTAAACACGGTTATAACGTTTTAGATTCGCGGGTATTTTTGAGAATTATTTTATAAAAGCAATAGATCTCTTTTCCCGTGTTTACATAGCCTCATCTTAACACTCGGAGGGCTGAGAGAATTCTCGAAAGTTATGCATAACTGTCTCGAATTCTCCCAGCCCTCCTCGTGTTTAGATGTGGCTATATAAACGCGGAAAAATTGATCTATTGCTTAAATTTAGCCGTCAAGCGAAAATTGAACATGGAATGGTACGGACAATTTGGACGGCCTGATTTTGTTCTTCTTTGCTGTAGTTTGCTTCAAGTTAAGTTATGAAAAACGCTATCGTTTTGTCTGATGTGCTTATTTTAAGAGTTGATCGCTATACTTGTCCTTTACAAACCGTTGACGTCAATTTGTTATGTTAATTTAAATTGGCCACCTTTAAACAAAAACCAAAAAGAAAAAAGAAAAGAAAAAGAAAACCAAAAACTTGCGCCATCAGATCTTTTGCGATATAATGATACGAATTTCTTGAATAAAATTGAAACCCTATTATTTCCAAACTTGCCAGAAACGTGAAATGTTTCACAGCCCTAATTATTTACAAAAACCGAAAACAAAATTATCTTTCTACGAGACGGTAAAAATCATGTTCATTTCTTTGAATTTAATTTGAAATTATTCCTAAAATATGCGTAACATATGGAGAACACCTTAGCTCTATCCAATCGGCGCTTTTTCCAAGTTTTACACCAGAAAGGAAGTGGAGGGAAAATTTGCCCTCATTCTTAACCTCGCGAAAATTAAAAGAAAAAACCCACAACAATAATGACACTTAGAGGAAAGATAATCAGTCTATAGTTCTGTCCTTTGAGGTTAGCAACAGGAGATGTTGTCATAAGTGCCAACTCAGTACTTAACGTTTTCTGATTGGAGGAGATCGTGTCAAGTTCCATGCATCAAAACTCACTAAAGCCTCGTCCACACACTACGCCGTCTGAAAACGCATCAAATGTTTTCCGACCACACTATGTCGGAGGAATTTAAAAACGCAACAATCACCGGCCATTTTGGATTTGTGTTTGAGGAAAACTAGGTCAGGGAAATCACATGATTATCCTTGTTTTCGTTTTGAAAATGTTTTCCGTCCATGGGTCTGCACGAGAACGAAAAGCCGGCATTTGCAAATTCTTCCGGTTTGAAGAGCGTTTTTGAAAAGCTTCGTTTTCCTGACGGCTTAGTGTGGACGGTAGGCCTAACCGTAAAAATAAAGCTTCGTTTTCAAATTTCTTCGGCGTTAGGTAGTACTAGTGTGGACAGGGCCTTCCTCCCTAGAGCGAGCAGAAGTCACTAACTCCCTAGGGAAGCAACAACTCGAATTATCGACTCGCACGCGATCATTTTTGCTCCTTGAAAACGCGGCAAATTTTTCTTCCAAGGCGGCGTCAAGCAACAATTTTTTTTGCATATTGGTCAATTTTTGCGTTGGGAAGTATAAAAAAATAAAAGAAGCACAAAAAATGATATTAAATATATTTTTTTAGCTTACTTGCTGATTATTTTCATTTTTTTTTGCTTCAGTTGCTAAAAGTTGGATCACAAAATCAAGTGCGGAAAGTAAGTTTACAGATTGATCTATAAATTTAAAGCATAGATGCTTGAGTGTCAATCCCGGATGGACTTTAGACTTAAGTTATTTTATAATATAATATGCAACATTACCTTCATTTTATAAAAACAAATTTTGAATTATCCCTTAGCCCTATCTGCTCTCATCCACTGCTGTATAACTCTGAGATTATTAATATAAAGACAATTTTCGCGGCATTTCAATGACAAAGAAATTCGTTGCCGCTACGGCATCGCCAAGGACAGCGTCGGTTATATTATCAAAAATGAATTTTGATTCATCCTGCGAATCTCGGAAGAATCTAGTTTCATTCACTAGTTTGCGTATCCTCGTTAGAACTATCCCAAATATGAATTTATAAAATAAGTAAGATACTATACCCGCGCTCTTATTGGTCGATATGTGTGTTAAGATGAGAGTATATAAACACGGTTAAGACGTTAAAGATTCGCGAGTATTTTTGAGAAATATTTTATGAAAGCAATATAGTACTTTTTCTTGTTTACATAGCCTCATCTAAACACGAGGGGTTTAGGAAAATTCGAGAAAGTTATGCGTCGAGAGTTTACATAGCTTTCGAAAAGTCTCCCAACCAGCCAAGGTTCCCAAGCGTTTTGATGAAACTTTGAAAAGAGTGCTCTATTGCTTAAATGTTAGACAACGTTAGTGTCGAAAGGTCATTTCCGAATTACCTTTAGCCTCTTTCTCAAAGCTAGTCGATCTTGGTGCTCATCCTTTCATATGAAAATGAGATTTCATTCACATGTAAATTAAACTCATTTTCATATGAATGGTTGTGCACCAGGCCTCGCTTTGAAAGAGAGGCTTTAGGCAACTCGGAAATGGTCTATTGGTTTTGCTACACGGTTGGCTTAAAAAACCTGCGCAACTTTTTCATCCAATCAACAGTAACATTTAAACCAATAACAATTCCCTACTTGTGTTTAAATTTCTTTCTTATTGGTACACTGGGCTGTCTGCGTCCTGTGTGTTCGAACTTTTGTTCTTTTTTTGTTCTTTTGTTTTACGTCACTCAACAGAAAAACAGCTCTGCATAAAGCAGGCGGAAAGCGCGCGAAAACGTGCGAGTGAGTGAGTGAGTGCGTGAAACGTGCGAGTGAGTGAGTGAGTGAGTGAGTGCGTGAAACGTGCGAGTGAGTGAGTGAGTGAGTGAGTGCGTGCGTGAAACGTGCGAGTGAGTGCGTGAAACGTGCGAGTGAGTCAGCTTGGTTTTACTTCTATCTGATTGGAAGGCAGACCGGCGCGAGTTTTGAAAGCTAATTCCTTAGCGTAGTAAAACGAAACAAAAGCTATTGCTATTTACTTTCGATACGTAGTTGAAAGCCGCTCTACTTTTTGGTCATTAATGGCGGCTAGCTGGAGAACATTGCTTTCGTTATTTCAGGGACAGCATGCCTGTCGACTACCAATCACTTAGACTTAAATGAACACATTTGTGAGGAACTTCGAGAAAACGCTTGGAGGCGGATAAAATGCAGCCCTTTTAAAACTCGTCACTTCGGGCATTTTAAAAAGTGTTCTAATTGGTGCTACTTATTTGCCCGTTGTTTCAATGAAAACGGAACCGCTCATTGGGCTCCGCAATGTTCAGCTATGTTCCGCCAGTCATCTCCATCACAGATAGCTACTTCAAGCGATGACGCTTCTACGCCTGTTATACAAACTTTTCATGTTCATCCCTGCCCACCTTACTGGAGAAATAAGTATGCTGTCAGAGTATCACGCTGTAACTGTAACGTAGATGATAATGAAAGTGGTAAGTAGACATTAGCCATTACAACCGTCTCATTCTTGCAATTGAAACCTTCCATTCATTCAGTCCCAGTTCACAAGTAAGAGGCGACTTGAAGCGTCAAGTCACGTGACCAAATAGTTGACACACCAAAATCCTTCTTGATAATTATTGTTGGAAAAGTTTGAAATTAGTTCATGACTGCCAAAATAGCCATGATGATCACAATGGGCTAAAAACAGACTGGGTTGCCCACACCTAGTGATTTCATCATATTTATAATACGTTCAGGTATTAAATAAATGCAAAAACCTACAACATTACAAACTTGGAAAATAACAGTGTATCGACAAATCCTCTGTATGAAATAAAATGGCGACTGGTACATTTACCCACAATTCTTAGCGCACGAAAACCTTGACAACGCTCAAAAATACGTACAGAAAAGTTCTAAACTCTTCAAACCTAGCACACACAATGCCGCCAGTACAGGGATAAATTTTACAATAATATGGTTTTTCTTGTACTTTATGGGCTGTGTAAAGTTCGCATGGTATAGTGGCAAAATGTACAGTCGCCATCTTTTTTCCTATGAAAGATTGAGTGACAAGAGTTGTTAAAATTTAGGCCGCAAGTTATTAACCTGTAGCCTGAAAATTTCAGCTGAAAATTCACTTTAATATTTATTTTTGCCTTTAAGACACAGATTTGTGCTCAAAGAGTAACCATAACAGCTTATCAAAATGCAAACTTGCCAATGGGACAAAAGGCTGGCAAAAGATGACAATGGTTATTCCCGAGTTCATACGAGGCAACATTTTAAGTCGATATCTTCAGAACAATCTACAGAACAAAATGGGATGTAAGAACGTGAGGCTTAATTTAACATTTGATAAGACAAGGAAAACGTTCTTCAAAATGCGCGAAATAGTTTGCTCACAAAGTCCACCAAACACCAAGAATGTCATTTTCAAGGCTACGGAATGTTCCTGCGAATCGCCTCGGACAGCTAAAAGTAAGTTATATTTCCTTTTTCTCTTTAGCGGTAGATATCAACGCCATATATTCCATTAGCGATGTGATACAACTTCGTTTACCTGGCTCCCAGGCCTCGATATTTCGCCGCGGTCAATTGGTTTCAAGTCTCGTAGTCTTAGCGAAAACATGGACGTTCGTCTGGGTTACATCACCTAAATGAATTGATCGTCATTGCCTGGAAGATAGCAGTACAGTAACTGGGCAACGATGTCACGTGATTGCCTAGTTCCTGTACAGCTTTCTCCCAGACCTTCACGGTCAATTGATTTTGGTGACGTATCCGAGACGAGGGCGCACTTGACATCACCAGAAGTTTCCTCATATCCCATAATCTTACTGTTTGATTTTTGCTGTAGAAACTAAAGAAAAAGAACCATATTCTCCATCCCAGGACAAGGTGAGAAGCTAACTTTCTATTGTTTAACAGTTCTTGTGGCTTTCAAAGTAGCAAAAAATCCTTGACGGGCTTTCCACATTTTACATTCTACTAACTTCTAGGCTGAAGGTGATGGCGAACCACCTTCTCCCTCTTACCCTGCGAGCAGTCGGTTTCTGCTACGCCGAACGAGAGAGAAACCACTGCGAGAAACTGTTTGTTCCTTTGAGCTCACCGCCGTCCAGTGCCATGGACGAATAAATTAACTTCCAGAAACTGTGTGAATTTTACCTTCTTATTTAAGGGGAAGGAAAACAATATTAATAGAATTCCCACGTGCACGTTGGACAGTATAATAAAAGTTTCTTTTTACTCATGTCTAATAATAATAATTTCATTCTTGTTTTAGACGGCTAACTTTTGCTCTTCGTTGTACACTATAGACTTTGGGCAGGAAAACGCCGCACAGGTAGTCCAATCGTAAGGAGTAGTAAATTTTTAGCCTAAAATCTTAATTTTTTTCTTTCCGCTCAACTCAAACCCTAGGTGGGATATGGGTGTTGCCCAAGACAGGGCTATATGTTGTTTAAGTCCTCCTTAAACCGTGGTTATTTGGATGTCATGAAGCAATTACCTCGTGATATTATATTCTCGAAGCTACGGTGTACACGTGGTATGGAGAGAGAAGGATGAGGAGAGGGAGGGGCAATCATTTCCTTTTGTTATTTGTACGTTTCCGGTCCATTACCCCCGAGGATTATGGACAAAAGTAAAAGTGAAGTATACTAAGTTACTAAGTTATTCCGCTGGTCTTAAACCTCACTACAGCGTGCAGTGTCCGCGCTTAGCACCACCATAAAGGAGTTCAGAAACATGTCTAAACAACCGCACAATGCAGACGTGGAAAATAAAGATGACATATTTTTCGTCATGGGTACGTTCGAGGACTTTTTTATCAGGTTCGCGGAAGAAAAACTCGATGCCACAAGTCCTAATTTCACCGACGAGTCCAACCAATTTGGTAAGTCAATTGTTTTGTTTGCGTGGGATTTATTGTTGAAGGAAGCGAGATTTTCCAGAAGGTGTTGCAATTTTAAGTTAGTTATAGTATTTCACTTTACTGTTCCACACAAATTCAAGTACCCAGGGTCCTAAGGGGAGACGGAGAGAGATAGAGGCAGGGAGGTAGGGCGAGAAGGAGGGAGGGTATTTAGAGAGAAGAGGAGGAAGAGAAGGAGAAGGAGAAAAAGAAGGAGGAGGAGGAGAAGGAGGGTGCAGTAAAGTCATTCTTGACTTTACTTGACAGTTCCGTAGCCTCATGGCCAGTCCGTCGTGTTCTTCTTCGTGTTCTACAAGTGCAATGACTAACACGTTGCCTTCTGCCTCGCAGATTTTCGCGTTCAACGCGTTTTTACGCACCATCGCAGTGAGAGGGAGTTTCTTCACAATGGAGCTAAAGGAAATTACATCAAGATCCTTTCGAGAAATTTATGCCACGGTTGGTACAGAACATTGTCAATTTTCCACTCTTAAGGATATGTAAAAGCTTGTCTTCTGGAGACTGGATTATTGAACGTGAATCCTGACAACGGATGGCATTTTTGTGACATTTACTGCACACATTTTCCTGAAACATAGCATTCCATGTTCCATTTTTCATTTTAAAAAACGTGTATTTTAAAACAATCAATTCCAAAAAGTCCTTGGGACACATATATAGTACAACAAAGTATCTACGAATAAAAGCATTGTTATTTTTTGTTAAAAACGCGTTGCTGTTTCTTCCTCCCCTTCCAATACAATGTTGAAACTCAGAAGAAATCGCAGGCATTAGTTTTCAACATTGTATGTGAGGTGAGAGGAGAGGTTGACAGGTGACTGAGTTGTATTCGCGTCTGGCGTTTGTACAAATAAAAGCGCCAAAGTGCAAATTTGTCCCAAGATTTTTGTGCATGATTGTAGTTCTTACCATCTATATGTCATCAAATACCCACATATTTTCATATTTTGAATATTGAATAGAAATTAGCAAGGACAATTAATATATTCAGCTAAAGATTGAAATGATTAATGCTTGATTGCTTGGTTGTTTTAGGCTCTGTGGTGCTTGGTATCACATACAACAACGTCCACGAACTGTTTATATCAAACCATTCAGCTGGCATCAATAAACCAAACCAGACCAGGTTTGTATACAGCTGTTTACTGAGGGGTGGTAATAGGATTAGGTGGAATAGACAGTAGAAGTCTCCCTTCCCTGATCTTAAAGGAGATAAACTGTTCAATTTAGGTTAATTAACGCGTCCTGCTTTTATTGTTTTGATTGACTTGTTCAGGTGGCTCAATACCATAATAATGTCAGCCGTAATATACCCTTGGCCAAGAGTATTACTGGACAACGTCACTTTAGTTTTCGAGAGCATTAAGGTAGAAAATGTTTGTTTGTTTATTAAAAAAGGCATTCAATGTTAACAATTTTATGTGTTTGTGTTGTGATACTCCCCAATTTGCCTTACCTTTGCAATCTTTCCTGAAGCTTTGATTGAATGGGTCTGCTACTTGTTATACTTCTGTTGTTTCTATTTTCAGTTCCCGTCAAGGTGTCGTTGATATTTTCAGACTGGCTAAAATGTTTTGAATTCTCCTCTGGGACTTTAGGACTATTTTCCCTACCCTTCATTCGATCGTAGTTTAACCCTGTAAAAAGAACTTCAGCTGCGCAAGCCTATGCAAACAAGAATTCATCAACGTGTTTGTTTTTAGGCGGCGGGGCAAAATAGAGAATGTGTGTTTTGGGACTTCTCAGAAGAAAAGTAAGTAATTGATTCCACTCATTCTCGTTTATACACAATCCTAACTATGTATATCCTCACATTGACATTTTCATACCTCCACCTTGGTATATGAGGTGGAAAATGTTCCTGGATAGTGCAAAGTTATTTTGCTTTAAAAGGATAACGTTGTATTTGCTCTTTAGGAATTTCATAAAAGGGCAGAAAAAAAACTAGTATAACGGACGAAATTTGGTTTCATAGGCATGTCGAAGTTAAGTTGCAATGGTGGTGTTAGATGATATAGAGAAACATTTCGTGTAAAACAAATTCACTCGAGAGATGAACGAGCAGCAACTGAAAGGTCACAGTCAAAATCTCCCTGTGGCATCCACCCCCCCCCCCCCCCGCCCCACTCCTGCCTTATATCCCCCTGGAATAGATAAAACAGCTCGAGAATTCGGGGGGGGATGGATGCTGGTTAGTGTTGCACTATCAAGAAACAAGTCTTTCTGATATGCATCAATATCTACCAATGACAATGCTGTGTTAGATCTGCACAATAATCGTGTATTTTTCTTAGAAATAAGAATTAGCACGTACACATATCATGGAAAACCAAGAATATAATTGATGTTTTCCAGTTTCAAAGTGTTAACACTTTTGTCTATAGTGACGGGGGCTGGTCAGGCCAAGGATGTCAAACGAGGATAATAAACAGCTCCCTGACGGAATGCGTTTGCAATCACTTGACTCACTTTGCTGTTCTAATGGATTATGCCAACAGCGACGACAAAGAGGTAAGTGTCGATTTTTTGTGCATGCGGTATTTCCTTCCTGGAAAGTAAATAAATAGAGCTACGAAAGCTGAAAATTGACAGAAACCAACCTTGGAACCAATTCAAGGTTTAGTGTTGAAAAGCTCTTAGCTTGAGTTTTCTTGACTGTGCCAATGAAGATGTACGAGGTTTTTTCGTCGTCAAGTATCCACGGGGGTCACTTGTAAATCAAAAAATCAGTTGTCATTACTGGAAAAAAAATTCACGTGTTCAAAACATATCTAACGTTCCCTACTTTCTTTTATCTGGTTTGATTCAAAATGTGTCAGTAGCTAGGCAGTACAAGGAAATGCTGGAAAATAAAATGCAGCCACTACTTCACCCTGATATGTGTTTTGAATGTTTATTACATCATTTTATCTGGTTTTATTAAATGAAAAGTGAACGTGATCTATTTTACTTTTAGGGTCCAACCCAGCCATCCAAAGAAGAACACGACAAAATCCTGACCATTCTAACACGCGTTGGAATGTCTTTATCTCTAACAGGAGCTGTTCTCACTGTAATCAGCTATCTCCTGCTCACGTGCGTAGTCATCATGCGTATTTTGTACTTTACGGTCCGCACTTCGCCGGACAAATTGAAAACGCAGCTTCCTTTCTACGGTTTGGTCTACCGTCTACTCTAATCCGTCACGATACGGGAGCTTTTGGAAAACGCTCTATTTGAAAACGCCGGCTTTGCGTTCTAGTGTAGAAGGAAAAACATTTTGAATACGAAGCTTTTTTCGAAAACGTTGACATTGCCGTAACCATGTGATTCCCCTACCCGAGTTTCCTCAAACACTTGCAAATCAAAATGAACGCTAAATATTCACATTTTGAAACTGCCTTCTCCGGCGGAGTGAGGACAGGGTCTTAATAAAAGGCGCAGTGGCCTAACTCTAAGCGTCAAGCTCATGATCAAGTCTTTTAGGGCTTCTTGTGTTGTGCTGGTGGACACGAAACATGCAAAGACTTTCTTTCGTTCCACCATGCTAAGAAGGATAAAATTGGCACGGGTTATTGGTTGAGGCAAGATGCCCATATGGTCTAGGTAGCTTTGTAGCCACGAATCTGAAACAGAAACTAAAGTTAAAAAACTCTTCAACTGTCTCATGTTTTGATGTCTTAGGCCTAAGCTTGCCTTTTTTGTTGTTCTTTTTAATTTATTTACCTGGGAACTGGCAGTGACCGGCATACACCTCTGTCCCACATCCGGGTGAGCCTCGCCTCTGCTATTGGAGCAGGACATATTATCTTTCTTACCGGAATTGATGCTACAGGAAATAAGGTGAGAACAGATATTTAATTATTTTTTTATTTATTTTGCCTTTTGAACCACTCTAACCAATAATTGCTTTGTACAGGGTGGCTGCGTTGCAGTGGCGGCTGCTTTGCAGTATTTTCTGATGGTAACATTCTGCTGGATGCTCGTGGAGGGAATCTATCTTTACCTGTTTGTTGTCAAGGTCTATAACATCGGAGACAAAATGCGAGTATATCAAGTGATTTCTTGGGGTAAGAACAATCAGCAACACACTGTGCTTTATTGTAATTACTACCCAGTCGCTAGTATGATAAGAGGCAATAGCAGCCATCGTTGACCATTGTTTTGTTCATGGTCCGGTCCAATGGAGGAACATTTTTAAGAGGAACATAGCCTGCAGTGCAGGCGTTATTTTGGAGTAGAGCGCTCTATAAACCATTTTCGCTGCCGCCATCTTGGATTGTAATTGGATGCTTGACCGGTAGAGGTTTGGTGCAGAGGCGGGGTGAGGGTAGGGGGTGGGGCACTTCCACTTCACGCCTACTCCCTAGGCAAATATTTCCTCGCCCCAATCCTCCACATTTACCCAATCCAAGATGGCGGCCTAATTCGAAAATCTGCACTCGCACGCACAAAATACGCCAGCACTGCAGGCTAAGAGGAACACGGTTGAGGACCAATGAAGGTACAAACTTGGCAGGGGCAAAGGAAGTGCACTGTTTTATAGGACAACAAATAAAGGGTTCCCCAATGAATGAACCTAAAAACTAGATGGAAAATCAATGTACCCAGTTTTAACCCACCAATAATAATTAAGGAGAGTTTTAGTATAAGGGGCATGGCATCAACTAGAAATTTGTCCATCGCAGAGATAGCTTGGAGGGGAGTTTCAAAACTTCCCATTAAGTTAGACTGTGCTGATATCCCAGAACTCCTGCTTTACACTATCTGCGGTTTCAGGTCAAAGGCTTGAAACCACATCACGATTAAAGAAATGAAATCGAAGCTTATTAAAAATATATTTTTGCTATTATTTTAGGACTTCCTGCGGTCATTGTATCCTTATCGTTGGGCATTGCTGCAGGAAAAGATGGAATCCAGAGTTTTGTCAGCGATAAGTAGTAAGAACTCTTAACACTTTTTGACTTTCCGTTTTTTATTCAGATCGGGGAAGGGAGGGATTAATTAGTCCCCAAGGCCCTGGAGGAATTTGAGAACAGAGGTTTCACTCAGAAAACGCATCAAATGTTTTTCGTTGCCACTACGCCGGAGGAATTGAAAACCAATCACTGATCATGTTGGATTTGTGGTTGAGGAAACCTTGTGCAAGGAAATCGCATTATTATCGTCATATCATCGTTTTTGAAAGCTCCGTTTTCAAATGTGTTCCGGCCACACTAAAACGCAAAGGTGGCGTTTTCAAATTCCTCTGGTTTGAAGAGCGTTTTCGAAATGCTCCGTTTTCGTAATGCATTAGTGTGGATAAAGCTGCGTTTTCTCAACTTTTTTAACGTAGCATGAACGGTGTCTTAAATTTTAAACACATATTAGAAATTTCTTTTGACAATTAAAACTGCTTCCTTTTTAGTCAGCGTTCATCAGCAATGTTTTTGTTATCTTATCTCTAAGCTGTTGGATGTCTTCCACTAACAATCTGATATGGACATTTATCGCCTTTGTTGGGCTCATTGAACTTGTAAGTGAACAAACAATTCTCTGGAATCTGAATTTAGAGTCTGAAAATGTTATTCATCTATCTTTGTAAAGATCTCAGTGTTTGACAGTTGTTAATTAGAGCTAGAAATTGTCGTCAACCACCTTAATCTGTTTTTGATATGGTTAAATCTTCTCAATATTCTACACAGGGTTGTAGGAAGCCTCTAATGGCCTAGGAGACTAATCCAAATGATCACCACCTTAGAGAGATTTTAGTTTTTGATGCAAAATCGCATTGACATAATTTACTCTCGTTTCTTGAAGCTTAACACGTTGATCTTGGTGCGAGTTATAAAGGAGATGATGACAATGCAACACGCCAAGGAAAACCAGTCGGAGCAGATCAGGTGGGATCTCGAGACGAACTCCTCTAAAGAGCAGATCAAATGATGACACATCCGGGAGAATTCAAAATACCTTGTCCCCTTTCACTTTCATTCAATTCATGTAAACCTACTCACTATTTCAAGGGAGTGGATATGTTACTAAGAAGAATCTTTGCACGCAAGTAGATCACAAAAAAGGGCGTGTCGTTAGTTAGAGCGACAAAATAATCATTTGCAAGAAAAATGTCAATCTTCCTTAAAACCTGTCAATACCATTTTAGTTTACTGCTTCCTTATGCTAATGTCGACTGCTCAGGCACAGATATCTAGACAAGAAAACAAAAACTTCTTGAGACAAGTAGTTCTATTGATTGATACATTTTTCAGTTATCTTCAATAAACATAAAATTACTTTTGTGGTTTTCTTGCAGACTTGGCATCAAAGCATTCGTGGTTCTGGTTCCCTTGTTGGGTGTCACGTGGCTGTTTGGCTTTCTGTCGCCATTGCACACCGCGTTCACTTACATATTTGTAATCCTTAACTCCACTCAGGTACAATACAGGACGGTGTAAAATTGTGTTTAATCCTTATAGTTGTGCTAACAAGATTTTCATGTTTTGACATTTTCACAGGGATTCTTTATTTTCGTTTTTCATTCCCTGAGAAATAACGAGGTAAGTAAGTAAGTAAGTAAACGTCTTTAATACCTCCCCATCAATAAAAGGTATTGTCAAACAGCTAGGTGTGACAACAATATAAACTTAAGGCGGGGGTAAACCCGAAAGCCGTATTTTGGCTGGGTATTATGTTTTTAATGCAAATATCTCGTTTACGTTTCAAGCGATCAAGAATCTCTATGCTCATCTCACATAGCTATGTTTTGGGTTGTTTTGTAAATTTTTTGGTGATTTTTAGGTATATTTGGAGAGAAATAGTTTTTCTCAAAGGATTAGTAAAATTGATGGAAATAGGAAATTTTGAAGATTCGTTGTTGTTTTAAAATTAGAGTTTGAAATTAAAAATTGGTACATACACTTCAAACAGTTGCCCAACAACCTGGGGTGCCATTGTGCGGTCGGGCAACTGTCTGGTGGTGTTCCATAACCCTTTTTTTCCCTTTCAACCTCTCTTTAAACTTACCAAAATTCCACTTCAATTGGGGTTTACCCCCGCCTTAAAGGAGAAGGTCACTCCAAAAAATTTATTTTTTGTCAACTCTAAATAAATACCTTGCACTATGCTTAGACACTCACTGAAGTTTCAGCTTCTAAAGCGCAGGTTTATTCGTCTCCAAATTCGAACATTGTTGCCGCCATTTTGAACAGTACTCAGCAGCCAGGCCATGTTTTTGTGACATAATTCCATCCGAAAGATGGCTTCCGAAGAGGCTTTTAACTACCACTCTGGGTTGTGGCTGCTATTGAGCCATATTATTTTGAGCCAAACATGCTCCGAACCCCGAAATGACAGCATTGAAGATAGTGAAGTGAAAAATTTAAGGATGGTAAGTCGGTTGCAGGTTTTTCTCCTTGCCACCAATTTCGAGTCGGACCGAATGACGTCACATAAACACGGCCTAGCTGCCAATACAGTTTCAAAACAGCGGCCTCCGAAGTTGATCTTTCTAGACGAATTTCTTCAGGATAGCGGGCACTTCAGAGCCTGAAACTGAAAAAAGCTGAATGTTTACAGCTTTAAGTTTTTCATGCTTTTTAGTGTGCGGATCCACAGCTATTTTGACAATATTATAACGAAATTCATTGCCAATAACAGGACAGACGCATGAAAAACTGACGTCAATTCGTTTTTTACAACAATTGTCAAATTGTCCGCTCTCGCTCGTTGACGCATCGCATAAATTATAAATTCATTGTCTGTCCGCTTATTGACTATGAAAATTAGCCAATGAGCGCGCAAGAATTCTGCAGTTATCGTAACAAATGTGATAATCAACTCGACATAGGGGATTTATTGCCCTCCCTCCCATCCCCCGCGCAAATGCCCTCAGGAAACAGGACACAAGATCTAGAAAAGCTGGGATTTTTTCGTTTCCGGGGGAGTACACACCTCAGCCACAACTTATCGTACCAGGCCAGCTACTATTAAACCTTGTTTCTGAATATCCTAGATCAGTCCATTAACGTATTACCAAAAAAAGGAAACACGTAAGATATCGATAATGAATTTCGTTTTGTTTCCTGGGTTTTGTAGATCCGGGAGCGCTTCAAAAGAAGATTCCAAAGGATGATGCCATATTCTGACAAACCAATTTCACAAACTAGAGAGAGCTGTGATTAGCTTTCTCGGGCTGCCGGAATGATTTTTGAGGACTGTTACCAAACAAATAATCATTTAATGCGAAAGTAGTAAGAATAATTGAGATTGCATTACAGTAAGATGCGCTTTTAGTTTAGTTTCCAAGCAAGGAGATTTTGAGTTTGTTTTGAACCAATATAACGGAGTCAGAATTGGACGAGGTAGTTTGAAACAAGTTTAACAGTTTAATGCTCTTGTAACAAACAAATACAACTAGTTATAAAACTGGCGGGAAACTGTTAAAGAATTCTAGCGGCAGGATTACCTCCATATACCGTTATCCTTCTTTGTCACTAACACTGAACTAGCATATACTGAATTAAGATGCTAGATACCGTGTACTAGTTTTGTATCGTCGTACTTTCCGAACTCGGCAAATAACTTTCTTGTCACCCAGCTTTGGTAACAAAATGTGTTATTATCCTTACCCTGTATGTTCAACTGAAACCACCAACACATGCAAGGCTGTTATAGTCATAGACGTCTTCCCAGAATCTCGGTTGACGTTTGGCATTTCCACGGAACACGCTACTGTGACCCGCTGGCAATGCTGAGAGGCAAGGAAGTTGCCTCTTATGGAAGTTTCTTAGGCAACGAAAAACATGACTTTCAGAAATACAATGCCCCAAGTTTTAAATCCCGTATTAGTTTTCATGCTTTGATATTTGAATAAGTAACACTTATTTCTCAACTTATAACACAGGGAAATGTAAACAAAAAATGAGCTATATAAAGGTAACATTAAAATGCTGGACAAAAAACCCCAGCCTTTTGTCTAGTGATATAATGCTGCACACCCCCCACAGAGGGGGGGGGGGGGGGTGGAGGGTTTGGGGTGATGCGGTTTTGCGTTATTTTTGGTGCGGTTATGCGAAAATTAATATTTTAACCTGCGGTATTGCGGTTTTCTAAGTTTTCAAAATGTAGTGCTGATTCTGTAGTTTGCGACAAAATGGGTGTTGCGAGCTCGTGTTCGGGATATTTGACCTTGAAAACTAGCATCTCGACGAATTTAACTAAAAAAAATCTCGGCAAGCATTGACTAAATAAATATGGTTCTAATCCTAATGGCGTGGCGAACCTGAAGTAACAAGTGTACTAGATGACGTCATAAATGATTTATGACGTCATCTAGCACACTTGTTACTAAGGTTGCGGTATTTTGGTAAAATTTCGATGCTGTATTGCGGTTTTTAATGTTTTCCTACGCGGTTTTGCGGTTTTCGGATCCCCCTTACACCCCTCCCCTCCCCCTACACACAAAAAACCGTCGATATTTAGGCTCGCCTTTTGAAGAATGTCACTTTCTGTCTACTGTGCCAAATTTGGTGCGCCGTTTCAAAGATGCAAGAACCAGAATAATGACCAACTGTGTAGATAAAACAAAACTGATAATAACTACAAGCAAATGGGGATTTCTAGTAAATATATCGGCATTTGATTCCACACAAGAGAAAATGAGGGGACAGAGAGGGAGGCTCCCGGTACAGCCCTTGGGATATGTCATGTCCACGAAAGTTATTTTTAGACGAGCGGAAGTCTTTGTTCTAGTGGAAGTCTGTCTTCCGAGACACCCGCATGCAGGCTAACCTCGGTCTGATGTTTGAAAGAAAAGCAAAGATTTCATGTAATGGCGGACGAAGTGTCACTAAAAACCTGAGAGCGAGGTAAGACTACATGCGGACGTCTCGGAAAACAGACTTCCGCTGGGTTGAAAATAACTTTCGTAGACATGAGATATCCCGGCCAACGGCCTGAGCTTCCCTCTCTGTCCTGTCATTTTCTCCTGATTCCACACTAAGGTTGTTATAACGCCTGGGTGCAAAAATGTAATCCTGGATAAATGTTTGCACCCAGATGTGTGTATTGACTTCCATCCCTCAATCCGGGAACGACGTGCACTCTGACGTGCGCAACGAACCTTAGTCCAGTCCCCTACCCAGTTTCCTTTCCCTGCGCGCTCTGCATAGGCCTTGGACCCTTCAGAGAGGAAAAATGTACTGCGCAGTTTTCTGCGCATCCCTATCCCTACTTGCAGGATCTGGTAATAAGGTGGGCTGCGGGCTGAGGGTTCTGTGGAAAATAGTGTGCCTTCGCACCGCAATTTCTTGTATATCGCGGAAAAATAATGGTTAATTTTGTCTGAAAGAACAATTGATTCCCTACGAAAACAATACACCAGCTTTCCATCAGTGACGAGAAAATGTTGCTTCTTATCGTGAAAATTGGGAATGCATATAATTATAAAAGTTCGTAACTTTATTTGTTTACACGAGCTTGGCGCGCAGCGACAACTCGCGCATGTTTATTACGTTTTTCCGCTTTGAAGGTTCCACCAGGCGGTACAAGAGAGAGCCAAGGTGGAGTCTCCAGTCCAGGATAATTTGCACGCGCATGGTCAAAGTGAGCCAATCAGAGTGTGTCGCTGATGCGCGCGATATAAGATGGGAAATTGCTCGTTCAAATTAATGATCACCGGTCCGAGTTGTTCCAAAGGTGGATAGCGCTTTCCACCGGATAAATCACTATTTAGCGAAAAGCGTGGTTTGTTTTGTGAACACTTATCCACTAGAAAGCGATTTATCCAATGAATAGCGTGATCCATCCTTCGAACAACTGGGGCCGGAGTTAGTTTATGCTTAGCGTGCGTATATCGAGTAATGGATGCACGCAGGAAGTTTGGATAGCACGAGAGAAGCGTAGGAGTTGCTCGCAGCGCAGCCGAGAGTAATTCTAGCTTCTTCTATACGGCCACCAATCGCCAACGGGCCATAAAAATTTGGCCGTATCAACGGGGTAGGCTCAAATTTCGCAGCTCTTTTCTGTGGAGGCCCTCCGTACGTCGACAAAGTCGATCATCTGCTATCAACAATGCAACCTTCCCGCAAGTCCCAGCGGATGAGTCGGACTGTGAATTATACAGCTTTTCGTAGAAATGTTCCAGTGAACAGTTATTTGTCTCAATCCGTTAAATATAATCATAAACTTTTGCGTGCCTCTCGCACACAGTCGTTCGCGCGGCCATTTTTTTCTCTCGGTTTTCTTTCGCGTCACACACGACGGACTTAGTGAAAGAGAGACTATTCGTAGTCTAAGTCACGCGCATCTAGTGGTTTAACTTGGATGTATTTAGCTGGAAATACGGTCAAGTAAGACTCGTCTGCTGCTTGCGATCGTTTCAGACATCTTCGATGAGGTGTAATATCTGATCTCATATTAGACTGTTCACAGCCCTCTATTTTCTCGTAGTTTTTTTCGATCGTTGATCGCGCGGATAGAATCGTGAGAAAACTGACGCCTGCGCAAAACGGGAGACTTGAAAAGGTAGTGCTTCGCCCTCGCTTTGCTCGCTTTTTCTTTCACATGCGTTGAAAAAAAGAGAGACTGTGAAAGCTTTTATCTCATTTGGACAACTCTTAATTAACTGATATGCATGTTGTATGCATAAAGTGCATTCGGCTGCATCCTTCATGCGATATTTGGTGTATCTCGTCCATGAGGCATTGTAGGTGCACGTGGTTGTAATAATGAAGAGGCTAAATATTTATATTAGCTTAAATATTTACTATTAAACGTAACTGGTGATACTCACTACAGGTACTAGTGAGAATCGAAAATCAGAGTCGTAAGCGGAGTCATAAGCTCGACGGAATCGGAGTCGGAAGAATCAGAACGTTTTCATGTCTTCCCATTCCGCTTACGACTCCGTCGCGCTTATGATCCAGTGAAAACTAGATTCTTATGCTTCTGCTTCCGACTACAACAGTTTTCGCTAAATCATAAGCGACGGAGTCATAAGCTGAACTGGTGTTCTGCTTCAGACTCCATCGGTTTGATTTTCACCAGCACCTATCGCTCGACGTTTGATCTGACTCCGTCGCTAGTGAACAACAGCCTTTAGTGGACTGCGGCTACAGCATGAAAGAGGGCTCTGAAAGTTTATTTGAACAATAAATATAACGTGTTTATCTTGTTTTTATAGTCTATCATGATCATGGAACAATGTCACGCAATTTTACTCTGTAATAAAAAAAACGTATATTCTTACATCCTGGTGGAAATTGAAACACCCTGGTTTACTTTTAGACTTTTTTGTTCGAATTCCTGGCTATTCGCTACTTGCACATACCCATAATCCTTTGCGTTGTTGGGGGGTAACCATTAGAATAAATGTATGGTATAATGACAAAAGTTAGTTCGGTGAGCTCGCAAAACCAGCTACGAATGCTTAAAAATGCACCAGAATTTACCAAAATCATGATAGGAGAAATTTGTACTATTTTATAACTAAATGTAGAGAATTTTTTTTGTTGTTTTTTGTCCATACATCGTCTTGTAATTTTACAGACGATGTATGGACAAAAAAAAATTCTCTACATTTAGTTATAAACTAGTACAAATTTCTCCTATCATGATTTTGGTAAATTCTGGTGCATTTTTAAGCATTAGTAGCTGGTTTTGCGAGCTCACCGAACTAAGTTTTGTCATGATATTTCTTCTACTGGTTACCCCCCAACAACGCAAGGGATTATGGGTCATGTGCAAGTAGCGAATGGATCACGTATCTAAGCCTCACTGCTACAGAGGGATGCTTGATTTGTGGATCAACTACAGAATACAGGGCTCCTTTAATTTAAATGCGTAACGTTCTTGATGACTCTCTGCGATAGCTAGGTAATGGAACAATGCAAAAACGCGGCCATTTACTTTCAATTTCAAATGCTGACACAACCAAGAGAAGGGGCCACGGGACTCCAACCAAGCAAAAAAAAAATAAAAATAAAGGCACGTGGGCTCTGGGAACGAGATTGACTTCGTGGTGTCTCGTGAAAACTTCGTCACCGGAAACTTCGCGAACGTGACTGATAATCACATGACCTGCAAGAGGTTTTTACACTCAAGGAAAATTGTACTCGGAGTATCGTTTAGAGAAGATTTCCTCGAACATGACGGTATATAAGTTTATGTGAATTCCTTCTGGACTAATTTGTACCACTGATAGCTTTGTGGAACTTGAGATTAATGTTGTTCTCTTGTTTTGTTTTTATTCGCGGTATTAAAATAGTCCTTCGAAGATGACGACAACTTTGGAAGCTACAGTGTAGTGGGGTCTTTTCCGAAAGATTTTGGGTAAGTTTTTGTCGTATTACTGTTTGTCAGTCGCTCTGTGGTGTTTAGTACTTCTGTAGAACATTTAAGTAATCGGTTGTATTTGAAGTTATAAAGAAAATATCCTGTGTGTTCTTTAAATACTCGCCAAGTTTCCAGAACGTGAATAACCTTATTTTTTTTCAGCTAGCTACAAAAAGATAAAAGTTCTAAATACGAATCAAGTTTGCTGCGGATGTTGTTTCGAGATTTCCTTTCGTCTGTCTTGCTTTTTAGGCTTGTCCTTTTCATATTAAGCAATTAAAAAACTAAGTCGAATAACAGCGAACGACGTTATAAATTTAGCTCTGAACGAACGTGACACAGCCAGTCTTGTGCAACATACAAGAAAGAAAACGAATCTTCCTAAGTGCAGTGGGTCTTTCACAAGTCTCATATCGTATCAGCTTCAATGATTCAGTGCGAAACCATAATGTTTTTTTATAAAGGATAAAATGGATAAATTAATGTCTATTATTTTTTAATTATTATATGGTCATCAGGGTATACATGCACGTGTATAAAATACCATTCAAGCTGATAAGGAAAATAGTTGTATAATTTGTAGAATGATGTTAATATTAATCACGTAATATTTGCTGATATTCTTTTGTTTAGCTATGGTCCCGAGGATCAAGATGAACTTGCCAGCAGTGATAACAAGCCCAGGATTCTGTTGTTGGGTCTTAGAAGGTTTGTACATTTAAAAAAGAGATATGGGGTTTCTTACTATCGTTTTGTCCTTGGTTTTGTTGCTGGGATTGACTCCTGAAGAAGCCAGGGGGAAGAATGTTAAGAGGAAGGGGTAGTGCTCTGTATTTTTTTGCTCAATCAACATCTGCATGGGGAATTGTTTTCCATAAGGTAAATGCTATGTCTGTATAAGAGCCAAGAAGCCCATCAGACTGGCGCTTATCCCGGTTTCCGTAGCATGAAGCGACTGGGAGTATTTCTGCTCCCCCCTCGATGGGATGCTAGTCCATTGCAGGGTTATCCCCCAGCATTAAATTTGCCAGTACCCATTTATACACCTGGGTGGGTGAAGAGAGATACTTTTAAAAGGAAAGTGCACGGTCATGTACATGTATAATCTTACATTTTCATTTTGATGTATTTGATGTTAGAGCATAATCTTGCCGATCCCCAAAGATAGGGACCTGGGCAGTCAAGCCCTGTTTGACTTTCGCTTGACGTCATAGTTGTAGTATATGCATGTTATATCCTCTCTTCATTCACTGATGAGAATGTGTTATTAAAGTGTTCTCATGAAATAGATGAGCTCTTATCTAATTGTGTGATCTCTTTAGGAGTGGAAAATCTTCGATTCAGAAAGTGGTATTCCACAAGATGTCCCCAAATGAGACGCTCTTCTTGGAAAGCACAAATAAAATAGTGAAAGATGGTATCCTTTCACAAATTAAACACTGGTGTCACATCATCACATTTTGAATATAAATGTCTACTTGTACATAAAACTCTTTGAGTACATATACATGTAGACCTACTTCTAGTTGGTGTGTATTTAGCATACTCCATTCATGTACATGTGGGTCAATTCAATATGTTTAAATTGGCCATTCCGAAATTGTGGAGGCAACTGGAGCGAGTTTCAAATTTTAACCAATCGATAAACTGACACCACCACATGAACAGAGACCAAGTTATGGACCTTGAAACATGGTTTAAAATCCATAGAAACTTCTCTCATGTTGAGACAGTGTCCCCCAAAACCATAAAAACTCCTTATTTTTCATGATTTCTGTGATACTCTTAAAAATGGGTGAACAGACATGATTTTCATCTTGGCTTCTTTCAAATGGTAGGTGAATGACGGGATTTTACAGTTGTCACAAAACGGCGAAGGAAAAGAAAGAACCTTATTGCCTGGTTAAAAACACACCACAATCAGTTGAGCAACAGTTAAAGGAAAACACTTCATTTGGTTCCTAAAATTGTTGCTAAAAAATTTGATTCTTAAAAATTATTAATAAAAATGTAGGCAAACAAAGTCAAAATACTCTGTCAATGAAAATGTAACCAAAATGAGTCAAAACACTCCAGTGTTAGTAAACATCTTACCTTGACAAAAGTGAAAGGCTCGAAGTAGGATTTGGATTGTCCAGAATGTTTACATGTACATTGTCAAAACTTTAGCAAAAGAAACGTGCGACTAAACTCGACAAAAATTTTGCGGCTAAACTGAAACTGCTCATGTCACGTTATTTACACACAGCCATGCGTAAATAGAGATTTTAACCATGATGTCTCAATAGGAATTAGGTAGGACCAGCGTGCACACTACATGTATGTTATAAATATTTATTCAGACATTTATTTGTTGTTCTTTTATTCAAATGAACAAGGAAACTGCATGACTAAGCCTAGACTTATATAGTTCATTCTGCCAACTTAAGCTACCTGTAACTCTACTCTACTGTACTGTATGTTTGAAATTGTCATAAGTATTTGGGTACCTGTAATATTCCGGTAGTTAATGTATTTAGTTTATGATTTTTATGGTGAAGTTTCTAGTAAAGAGCACAAATTCTGAACGTCAGGCTAGGGTTGTGACAAAGTTTTGAAGGATAGTGTGGGCAGCTGAGTTTGCCATCTTGTGCTGAATAAAAAAGAGTAGCTGGCCAATATCTTGAAGTTGATGGTGATGTTCGCCGGCAGCCGGCTGGTTTTGACAACTACTGTTCCATTCGGGTTTTCTTAATGCTGATAAAGCATAATTACATGTATGTACACATGTACTTATACTTCTAACTTCTACATTGTACACAAACATTTAATACAAATGTGCGATACCCTTAACTTACCTGAAAGATATATCAAATAGCTCATTTGTACAGTTCCAGGTGAGATTTTTGCTTTACATACATGTATTATATCTTCAGTTTTGACAGAGAACTGGCCTGAACTGTTATTACTTCACGAAAATAAAGACATGTACGCTACATGAAATTTTAAACATGTATAAGGCCTTGTATTTATTATTAATCAAGATATACTGTACTTAGTGAACTAAATTACATGCATATTGTTTTTTGTATTTTATTTATTTATTTTCTTTCACAGGTGTAGTACAATAACATACAGATTGATACGTACAAACATTACAAAATTTACAACAATAACCTTGCCTTAAAATAAAGAGTAATTTAAGCAAATCTTAGAAAACGAAGTTTGGATAACAGCTACTGTTGCATTAATGAGATTAAAGGTTGTCATTTTTTATCGTGGAAATGGATTTCAGCAGTAAATAAAATATTTACTTTCAAGAAGGACGTACTTGACTAGAATGCTTATACATGTATTATCTGTATCTGAAATCTCAAAAAGGACATTCTTGATATCAAACCTAATAGTTATAATATATTTAAAGAATTAAGTACAACCTTTAAATCACCCCAAAGCATGCTTACTTTTGTAGTGGAAAAAGATATATTTAATTTCTAATCCTACTCCCTGTTTTTGGTAGATTTGGGACTTTCCTGGACAAATCGATTTTTTTGATCCAGCATTTGACTCGGAAGTGTTATTTGGTCACTGTGGAGCTCTGGTCTTTGTTATAGATGCCCAGGTATGCTGTACATATGTTAAGAAATAGAAAAGATGTACCATGTCTCTATCAAGTTATAGAAACCCGAGTGGAAGTTTGGGAGAACGAGAAATGCTGTGGGAACACGACCCGCAGGTGAGTGTTTCCACAGCTTTTTCGAGTTCTCCCAAACTTTCACAAGTGTTTCTATTTAACAATTAGATTATGAGCTTGAGATTTCTATGAGGTGATACATGTAGTTGATGAGGCCGAAGGCCAAATCAACTATCGCCTCATAGAAATCTCAAGCTCATGATCTAATTGTTTTAGTAGAATTCTAACTGAAATTAACGCAAATAACGGTTTCCAATGATTTTCCCACGCATTACTGAACTTTACCCATAAACAAAGTTGCACATATCAAACTGTCCTTGGCAAATTTGCAGATGTTTACGCCCATACCTGCTTTTTCAATATTTTCAAGAAATTAAAGTCAAGAAACCTTAAAAGTGCTTCTTTTAGTCTTGTCAGGAATTTAATTATCCGTTTACATCTAAAATCCTTCCAAAACTTCAGAAAAACTTTAAAAACATCACATTTCCTGGACGACCGGCAGACAACTGTACTCTAATGGCTGATAGTATACGAGTAGCTCAGCCAATCAGATTGCAGCATTTGCATTAGTATACTAGTAGAATTCTACTAAAACTCGATAGAAACATAGAGAACATGCTTTCTATCTCTTTTAGAAAACACCACAATGAAAAAAGGAAAACAACGTGTTTACTTCGATTCTCAAATTTTAAATTCTCTTTGCTCGCGCCATCATCACGCCAACAGCTCGTGCTAGCTCTGTGTTTCTATCAAGTTATAGAAACACAATTATTAACCAACAAGTGTGCATATTTTCTTAGGTCTGTTTGCTAAACAGTATATAGTACATAAACAATGACTGCAAGTGCATGTGTTACATTCAATATACATTATTATTGTTTTGAACAATACAAAATGTAATGTACATGTAGGACATGTTTAAACATGCAAGGTTATAATTCAAAAATTATTACTGGTATTGAATGTGTGAAATGTCTCCATGTAAGTCTTCTGTTTTTTCTTTTTAGAATTTCTAACTTTTGATTAACAGCTTATTTTTGTGCATGTTGTAATTCTCAGGATGATTACATGGAAGCCTTAGGAAAACTTCACATGACTGTCACAAGAGCATACAAGGTGTGTTTGAATGGCTACCAATGTAAACATGCCACTTGACAATGAACAGTGGAATAGTAACGTATCTATACAGATGCCTAATATAATATCTTGAATGCCGAGAACTCTATAATTTTTTGCTAGCGTTAAAAAAATAGTTTTCAGAATGTGTTCAAAATATACCCGAGAAAGAGCAACGGAAGTTCAAAATATACTTGAGAAAGAGCAATGAAAAAAAGGTGGTCTAATGTTTCTTTTTTAAACATTTACCACAGGGTAAAAGATAGTGAAAAGTAGGCACGTGTGCATGGGCAATCACAATTTGTAAATTAATATTATTATCATGTTAATATGTTTCTAAAAAATGCCTTAATGCCCTAGATGCAACTTTTGAAACTGTGCTTTTCAAGTGTGCATATATAAATTTAAGGGAATTTTGATGTTGGGTTGTACTGAAGCAAGGTTTCCACATGGTATAAGAGAAGATAATTGATTGAAGTGGTCAGAAAAAGGTGGTCTAGTAAAATGTGATGAATGAAAATTAACTGAAATTCCTATCAGCCTATACCCTGTACAGTGTCTACTTTAAACCCCCCTAATATCACAGTAAACAAGCATGAAGAGCAAAACTAATAAAAAGGTTAAGAGATCGAAATTCAAAAGAGAATGGCAAATATACACATGTTGTGAACCATAGGAGTTGATCAGTAGGAGACAAAATTTACAACAATGGGCTGCATGTCACTTATAAGATAATACTGACAGGGGTGCATCACTTAGTAGCTCGACCGACCATTAGAATTACTCCGTCACTAGATGAAACCACTGCAGCCCCCTTTTCACTCTTCTTCCGACACCTGTGCCACTTACATGTATGGCTTGGGGCTTCAGATATCTTACTCGCTCGCTCATGACCTGCCACTCACTTGTTCTTTGTGCTCTTCTCCACGGATTTTCAAGCAAAAGAGAGACTGCTCGCCGTCTATAAAATTAGTAGATTGGCTGATTACACCTACACTGTACTGTCAGGGCTCAAAATAATTTTTGAACGGTGGCCGGTCATGTTGACCGGCCAAACCAATTTTAGCTCGGTCATGTCTCGTTTTTGACCGGTCAAAATATTGAAAATGCTTATTTTGAAGAATTTCCCTATTAAGCCAAAAATATCGCCTCGTGTGCACAAAAAAGTGTTGTTAAAGAGGATAAAAGTTTTAATCCCTAAAAGTATCACTTAAATTTGTTTGATTTTCATTTCCACAGACTGCATTAATTCTACTCGACATCAAACTTGCCTGGGTTAGCAACAATAAAAACTCGCTATATTATTTTATTAGAAATGCTCATTTTATCGTAGTTACCCTGCATATAATTGTATGTTAACTTGCCACTTACGCCGAATGCTTTTTTGGTTGTAAACATTTCGAGCTTCCTCCAAACACTGCAACGTTGATTGATGCAATGTTCATTGTTGTCTAGTCTGTTTAGCATATTTACAGAGGTTGATGTTTCCTGTGTTATTTTAGCAAGCCGCTAAGACGCCACAGCATTCTCGAAGCCGACGATCATAACCGTCTCATCTGTATTCTCCTATTTTGTAACTACAAGCCGCTAAGATATTTTATTATTTCACTGTTTATATTTTCCAGAAATAAAGGATATTTTTTTCTAGTGAATTATTTGGAAACCGCATACTTGAACGGTCAAAATGACTGCCAAACCCAAATTTTGTCCGGACAAATAGTCATCTTGGCCGGACATTGTCCGGTGACCGGCCGTTATTTTGAGCCCTGTACTGTAGTTCTCTATTCTTCAAAAAAGAGTTTTTAAAAACACATGGGGTTATTTCAGAATATTATTGCTTACCGATGATATTTCAATGCATTTCTTCATTTAGGAATATTAACATACATGTACATGTATTGTCATTGTTTCTTTTGTGAATTAAAGCTCTTTTTCAATTTCAGGTCAACCCAAACATTAAATTTGAAGTATTTATTCACAAAGTAGATGGCTTGTCAGATGATCATAAAATCGGTGAGGATAAGTACATGTAACCTCTTATTAATCAAGCATGTGTGCTGTACTGGGGAATATTGGCCTGAGGTCATTGCATTACAGACTTAAGGCAGTACATGTAAGACCAGTGCAAAAATAGCCAAGGGCCAATATTTCCCTGTACAGCTTGAGTAAGGTAGAGGTTAAGAAGTAGTTTATTACAAATTGGCTCCAAAAAATACACTGCTTATGACCATTTCCTGATCCATAAAAAAACAATTATTAAATAAAGGAGAATTTATGTTTGAACTCCACTATAATTATCAGTGGCAGCCTTCTCAGAAAGCTACCCCTACTGTAACTATCAATACATACTTTAGAGAACTGCTCTTTTTGTTTTCACTTAATACATAATGTTGACCCTTTCACACCTTTCTAATGCAGAAACACAGCGAGATATTCACCAAAGAGCAACAGATGAGCTAGCTGATGCAGGACTGGAAGGCCTTCATCTCAGGTGTGCAGCAAAACAATGTTAAAAATAACTCGTGCATTCCTTGAGCAGTCCTTGGCACAGTGAAGTACTGTGAAAATGTTTTTATTAGTATTACCTGAAAATATTTTAAGAAGGAATCCACCACAAGTCAGAGTAACGAGCAGACAAAAACTTTGTAATGAGGTTATTTACATTGCAAACGTTTGTGCGACTGGTTTGAATATACGTAATGTGCAGCCTTAAAATAACTCATTTCTGACAAGTTCATATGAAACATTTGAAAGTACTGGTGAAATGAAACTGATGACCAAATTTTACCTGTTCAACCTGAACAATTTCTTTTGAACTTTGAAATTTATTTTTTGGTCTTACCTCTGGCAACTGTTTATATCTTAAGCTTTTAGAAAATGCAAAAAAGGACTGCAATATACACTGTACTTAGAGTGACTGGTACAAGATCAGACATGAGAATCAAAAGACATTTCTAATGTGCTGTTACATACTACATTACCCTACAGTGCCAGCTTGTTTGTTTGTCGCGCAACATCAAAAACTGTTTTACATGTGCAGTAGTACGTGTAAATTTTCATATTTGTTTAAGATCTCTTTGGTCAACTTTGTTTTTCGTTTTGTTTTTCAGTTTTTACTTGACAAGTATATATGATCACTCAATATTTGAGGTATATCTAAAGGAATTCAAGTCTTCTGTTTTGATTTTTTAATGTAATTTGCACATGACTCACAACCTTCTGTCATGCTTTTAAGAATTCCTCATGTTTAAAAAAAATCATATCATGCCATGAAAAATTGGGTATACATGTACATGTTCATTTATTAATAATTTTATACATATTATGCATCTCCAATGTACATGTCAGGTTTAACTTTGAATGTGATTTAACATGGGTGTGAGGCTACATTTACACATAGATGTATACACTGTATATATTGATCTTACAATATAACAAATGTGATCCACTTGCAGCAATGCACTAGTACACTGTACGTAGTAAATGTAATTTTATGTTCTGTTACCAGGCCTTTAGTAAAGTGGTACAAAAGCTGGTCCCTCAACTGCCAACACTGGAGAACTTATTAAATATTCTGATAACTGTAAGTGTTTGACAATTAGAAATTAAGTTATTCGCTTGATATTAGCCATTTTCACTTCCAAGTTACCGTAATACACTGATTAAGTGTAACGGCACTCTTAATATTTAGTGCTGCAGTTATACTTGAGTTTTAGTTTGACTCCTGACAGTACAGTCCTACATGTATGATGCTTTGATAAAGTATTGCATAACCCAAGTTGATGATTTTCTTATTCTCAGAACCTGTCTACTTCACAATGTATTGATGCTGTTAAGAGAATTTAGGTGTTCATCACATTATGTTTGATTGAAATGGCTGACCTAAGGCAAATAGTGTTACAAGTTGAAGTACAACGTAATGATGTATTTGTTACTTGTACCTTTAGTTTCCCCAGTTCTTTCCATTTACTTTCATTGAGCATAAATTAACATGAATTGAATAAATTAAGTTAGCATAAATTAAATTAAGTTCCCTGTTGTGTTATATTCATTTCAGAATTCAGGTATTGAGAAAGCCTTTCTATTTGATGTGGTCAGCAAAATTTATGTGGCCACAGACAGGTAAGCGAAAGTTTAAAAGTTTAAAGAGTTGTAAAATAATACATTTCCTTATTGCCAGTCCATACAACAATAAAGCATGTTTAGGCAGTTTGAAAGTTTTTGACAAAGAGGTTACTACACTGTAAGGAACTTGTCCGTCTGCACTGAAGTTGAACCTGTCTACAACAAAAACACCGAAACATTACACATGTACATTATTTTGCTTTTAATTAACTTCCTTACAGTAAGCAAGACAGAATTTTAGCATTACACTGAAATGTTCCAATGTTCACTTGCATAACATTATTCAGATGCAGATGGGCTGTGTTTTGGGTGACTTAATGTTGAGTTACTGCACTGTTACTCATGATGGAGGTGGTGTTTTCCTTGCAGCTCGCCTGTGGACATGCAGTCCTAT
>OZ026604.1:28012817-28032817 GCA_964020085.1 Micromussa lordhowensis | reverse complement strand
CATTTACGTACTGCTCAATAGCTTTCATTTGAATAATTACAGCAGGGTTTCATCCACAGACTTGAAACCGGTACAGAATAAACAACCACGTGAATGTACTGCCCAAAGCCACCCACAGACTAAAGATTTATAACCACCTTGTACAGCATAATAAACAGTACCACATGAAAGTACTGCTCAATAGCTTTTATTTGAATGGTCACACACTAGGGTTTCATCCACAGACTTAAAAGTTAGAACCACCTTGTACAGCATAATAAACAGTACCACATGAAAGTACTGCTCAATAGCTTTTATACTAATGGTCACACACTTGGTGGCATAACAGTGCTAAATACATATGACACTTAAATAATTTAATTTAGGGTCCACAGACTTAACAGCATAATAAACAGTACTGCTCAATAGCTTTTATTTGAATAATGGCTTTAAGGTGGTTCGAAGTAGTTTTCATTTTCCCGAGACAAGTTCACAAATTCTTTTCTAATTTATGTATGGTTCATCGTATTACTATGAAATTTGGCACAGAAATAAAAGAAACATCATAGATTCATTACATGACATTCATTTCAGAAAACCTGTTACCATAGCAACCATATGACGCATTCAGTTGAGCCCCTAAAATCGAAATCTATTGTCTTTTTTAAAAAAATTGGTCGGTGAAATCTTCTCAAACTGCAATATTATATGTCACCAGAAATGACCTTCAAAATATTTCAGTTTAAAAAAAATCTGTAGGGTAGATTAAGAAAAAATCCTCTTTTTGACTTTTGTTCTCTTATTTTTTTTCCTGCCTACAGAATTTTTTAAAAATCGGACTATGCATGCAGCCAATTGATCCTGGTTATCACCGAAAAAATGAAAAAATTCCACCGAGCGGAAGCGGAAAGATGAGCGGTTAAAGTTATAAAAACTCCAAAATTTCGACACGACAAGATCAGCATTTGCGCATGTGCGTCAACTGCACGCGCGAGATGACACAGCGGTCGCGCGAGATTAGGCTTGTTGATTAGAACCCAGTTTGCGCGCGCCATAAAACTATTTCGAACCACCTTAATTGAACCAGGGTATTAAGACACAGACTTTAAATTTATAACTAGTACCTTGCACAGCATAAACGTCGTTTTTTCCCCCTTTGGTCCTTCCCATGATACCCAGCGGGCCCTAATCCACTCCAGTATCCAATCTTCCCTCCCCAAAACACAAATAGCGACTGGGTACGAGTTTGCTTTCGAATAATATTTCCCTGCAGCCATGTTGGGTTCGCCGTTGGATCGCTCTTTGTTCCTTCGCTCGGAGGGCAGTAATCAGGTTAACATAATGGTGCAAAGGACCGCAAACGAAAATGCTCCCTATTTAATGGCCAAGTCTACCACGCTGCGATGCGCCTGGACAGAGCTGAAAAACGACTGCGCATGCGTCACTTGCGACCCAGTCGACGGGTCGTCGGCGGGTCGTCGGCGGGAAAATCTCGACTCAAGCAACAAATTCCTAATGTAAAATCAATCACAGAAAGGTGACGTTATTTTGTCGATTTTTTACATGACTTTGAGAGTTTTTACTTTCCAAAACGCTTTATTTATCTTCGTGGGATTGCGTTTAGTGGTCCTCATCGCTGAAACTTTCGAAAGGCAAGGGATTTTGTTTATTTTATTGACCCTTTATTGTACATAGTTGCTTCACGAGCTGCATTTTCGCGGCACGGACTCTTGACTTAGCGGTAAAATTTCGGTTGGTGTTCAGGTATGAAGCTGTGGTGTTCAGGAGATATGTTTTAGCACTGTTATCGGTCGGTCTTTTGCGAAAGTTTGAAGCTTATCCGATCTACCTAAGTCTTATCTGAACTAAAAACCCTCGGTGCTTTTCATTTTTTCAAAAATTCCGCCATTTCACTTATATGTTGCTATGGTTTCACCTTGTCATCCCTAGTTTTCCCGCGCGAATTGATGACATGCGCAGTCGTTTTTCAGCTCTGTCATGCGCCTGTAGATTGAACGAGGGAAGTCTGAGGAGGACGAACTACTGAATAGCGATACTCACGCTGACGTCACCAGCTTAGTCACGTGTCGTTGTTGTGGTTCGTGGTTGGCAAAAAGAACGCTTTTGGAGAGCGCGCATTAGGCAACAGGTTGAGTAATGGGTCAGTGAGATCTTTTGTTCAGGAACAATGCCAGTGAGTTGTTGCGTGATAAATTGTGCAAGACGGTTTGAAAAAGGATCAGGGATAACATTTTTTAGGATTCCCGATCGGGAGCCTAAAAGATCAACTTGGATTAATGCAATTCGTCGAAAGAACTGGTTGCCTTCAGAGCACGAGCGCGTTTGCAGTGTACATTTTCTTTCGGTAAGTTCCAATTTTGCTTTGTTCTTTCAGTAGAAAAATGTCTTAAAACAAACTTTGGTTTTGGGGTATTGCCATTCTATCATTATTTTCTGTGTATTTTGTAATTTTCTATTTCGGCACTGCCATTGCAGCGAAGAGTAGAGCGTATAAATTTTCGGGCTTGTATCATTTTTGTCAAACCTTTGTCTTCAAGGACAAACAACAGACGATCCGAATGACCCAGATCATGTTCCGAACCTTCTCATGGGTTACATGGAGGAAGGATGCTTTGAACGCTGCCAGAAGAAAAAGGCAAGGTACTTGCGTTGCCTTAGGCGGTCTGAAATAAAAGAGAAAGCCAAGGAAGATAGAAAAGAACTCCTCGAAGGGGCAGAGGCACTTCTAGATCTTTCACTAAGCAGTGGAAATACTTCAGTCCAAACAGAGACATCATCCATGGATGATCTAGATTTATCACGTACGTAAATTACTCGCGAATGTTTTGTTCAGTTCTTATTATTTGCCGGTTTGTTATCCTTGTGGCCCCCCCGGGGGTGGGGGGGTACTCCCTATAATGGCCTATACGGGGAGGCTCCGCCCGAAAGGGGTACCTTTTTAAGCCTTCAGGTATAAAAAAGGGTAGGGATTTCACAAGTTGAGGCATATAAAAGGGCCTTTTAATTAAAATTTTTCGAACAGACGCCCCTTAAGGTTGTAGAAGTTCATTTACTAAGCACTACATGAAAACTAGAACAAGACTTCCCAAAATAGGTATGTGAAAGGGGTACCTTTTTTCAATAAAAGGTATATAAAAGGGGTACCTTTTCTGCCAAAATGGTGTATGAAAGGGTAAGGGGTGAGACCTTGGGGCAGAGCCTCCCCATATAAAACTTTGTTAAGTACCCCCCACCCCCGGGCTTGTGGCCCCCACCCCCGCCACCTTTCCACACCAAAACAAAAATGAGAAGTATTTCCCCCTGAGTTGTTCATCATATAATGTATTCATAACTTTTTGGTATTAGATGGTGAACCAAGTGGTGACAGTCAGGAGGACAAGGAAAAGTCTATACAGGAGCTGAAAAAGGAGATCAAAATGCTCTATGATGAGATCAGCAGGCTTCAGGAAGAGAATAGGAAACTAAAAGAGGAGTTCAAAAGTGTGAAATTTGATGAACATTTCCTTGAACATGGAAATACCACGAAAAAAACAAAATTTTTTACAGGCTTTCCTGACTATGCAACCTTCCTTTGGGCATTAAATTTTTGTCTATCAGTATTGCCATGTTCAGCTGTGTTGTCCAAAGGTAGCATATTTCTTTTAATTTTCATGAAACTGAGGCTTGCCCTCCTTAATCAAGATTTAGCTTACAGATTTAACATCTCAGAGGGTTTAGTTTCAAGACTGGTGAATGAAGGTTTGCCAGCATTAGCCTTCAGGTTATCTTTTCTAGTTAGGTGGCCCTCAAAGGAAGAAGTTTCTCGTACTTTACCATCATTATTCAAACCACGATATTCAAAGTGCAGGGTAATAATTGATTGTACAGAAATATTTTGTGAAAGAGCACGTAATCTGACACTGCGAGCTCTTACATGGTCAAATTATAAGCATCATAACACCATTAAAATATTAGTCGGTATTACCCCAAGTGGTGCCATTTCTTTTGTCTCAAAGGCTTTTGGGGGTAGAGCTTCAGATAAACTAATAACTCAACAATCAGGATTCTTGCATCTGCTCGAATATGGAGACCTAGTTCTTGCAGATAGAGGGTTCCTAATAGAAGAGGAGTTGGCCTCACAGGGTGCTAGGCTAGCAATCCCAAGCTTCACGAAAGGGAAGAAACAGCTAAGCATGAGGCAAGTGGAAATGTCTCGTAGACTTGCCAGAGTTAGGATTCATGTTGAGAGAATGATGGAGAGGATAAAGAACTTCAAACTTCTAGCAGGAATCTTACCTCTCTCTCTGGTACCTCATGCAGATAATATTGTCATGATAACAGCTGCAATAAGCAATTTACAGCCAAAATTAGTTAAGTAAAAATCAGTGCATTCAACGACTTTGCCAAAACAATGGTCTCGGTGATTAAATAGTCAGGCTTGGTTCCTCCATTGTGCAAGGGATGAGGGAATGAAAAATATATTTTTTAAATGTCAAAATCTTGCCAAAAGCTCCAAAACTACCCAGCACCTTACAGGAATGATAAAAAATTATTACCACATTTGAAATTAATTCTAGGCTTGAAAGCTTTTCTATAGTAATCTCAACAGTTACAAAAAGGTGGCCCTCTACATTAAGCCCTCCCTGATTAACCCTCACAGGGGGTAGGGAAGGTGGAATCCACCCCTCCCCTGTTTTCATCAACATCTGAACGAAACTGTCTTCCAATTTTTCTGGGTTTGTCTTGCATCACTTTTCTGCTTATAAGTAATGTTATTGTGTTCAAGAAAAGATAACTTATTTAACAGAGGGCATTACTTGTTGCTAAATTATTAATCACCAGATTCCATGACAGCCTCTGTTAATGTATTGTTGTTGTTACCCTTCAAGGTCATTTGTTGTTGGCAGTTGTTATTTCTTGTATTTGCATTGAGAAAATGTGAATAAAGTGAAGCATTTGGTTTAGCAGTTTTGAACAGATTATAAACTATAAATGCTTTGAAGACATGATGCTACGTTATTTAAGCCCTCCCCTGAATTTAAAATTCCTTGAAGATTCTTATGTGCATAATTGCGCATTACCCTTATAAGCCTCGCAGTCAGTATGCAAGTCATTGCCACTGGTCTCACACATATCCCTTAAATCTGGTGACTACTTCTTTCATATTGAATTTAATGCTGATTACTCCAGTCAGGTTCAAAAGACATAACATCATTTTTGAATGACCCTATAGGCATCAAAATGTTCCAAAATTTGTGATGAACTTATTCATCACTTTTGCACTCTGGACAATACCATTCACCTTTGGGTTTTCTACAAACACCAACACATGAAAAGTGGAACCAACCAATGTCACATGACACATTGTCACATTCAATCATTTTCCCATATTCTGGTCTATTGCAAATACAAAATAGAGGTTGAGCACTGCCTTCCTCATCTATTTCACTTTCACTATCAATTCTGTCCAAGCTCCTTGTTAATATCTCTGGCAAGAGATAGCTATGAAAAAAAGATTCACATTTTCCTAGGAGTTGTTCTACATAGTCCTTATCATACTTGATGTCTTCCACAATATGGATGCACTTGTTTGTGTACACACACAAGTCACCAACTTCAACACCGAACAGGTGATTAACATGTATTTCCAGCTGCAACTGGGTGTAGTATTGGTGAGTTGTCTTGAGATTTCCATCCTTGTCTAAGCAAAACTAAGAGTCAATCCTTGCTGCTTCCATGGGATCAACATCCTTGTATTTGTAAGGACACTTAATTTCTAGAACTCTTGGCTTGCAGCAATTACATGTTGCTATGCCATCAGCAGATGCTCCAATATATGGCCTCTTCTCATCAATTAGAAAACCCGAGTGTCTGCATGCAAAACCCCCATGTTCCTCTGATTTAATCCTGACATACTGATCCCTTGCTTTGTCTTCATTGTCAGTTCCCCATTTTACTGGCTTTACTTTGCTTAGATCCTTTGAGTCATATCTCATAATTTTTCTCAATAGATTTTCTGGAGGGGTGGTTGCTTTCCTTCTGAACAATTCATGAGCGATACTGCCAGTTATCCTGCCTCTTCGATGTTCAAACCAGAGAGGGCAAATGGCCTGCTCCCTGGTCAGCTTTTCTAGCTCTAAAATTTGATCTTGTGTTATTCTAGAGAGTTTTAACAGTATTTCCTTGCTCTTGCCTTGAAGCTCTTTCTTTGAAAGAGATGAATACTCCTCTTGATGCAGTGAAGTAATTGGTTGTGGAATATAATTTACCTCATCCTCATCCTCTGATGCACTATCTGTATCTTCTGGGTCCAGTTTTGGAATCAGTGTAAAAAATGCAGCTCTCGGGCAAGCTGTCTGAAGACTTTTCAACTCATTAATGTCAGGAAGATCTGTACTAGGCTGATATGAGACTGACTGCACTTCCCTGTGACGATTTCGTTTCAACAACTCTTTGAACTGAGCAACAGATTTGGGATTAAGCTGATAAGAAAAACAAAACAGGAAAGATGAAACTATTTCTCTACCATTTCATAAAAGTTAATATTCAGTTTCCTGTTTATTCTAATCAAGAAAAAATATACTCAAATTGACTGGTAGTGTGGTGCACACCACAGCTGATGTGAATTTACATCTTCTCCATTAATGTATTTTTAAAAAATTATCTTCAGGACTCCTGTAAAATATCATTACTGGAAACTGCATATGGGGTGGGAATCTCCAATTCGGAAATCTGGGTACAACGGGAGTGAGCACTGACTATCTTGCCATCTATTAGGGTCGATGGTTTTTTCTTCAACAATCACCCAATCACTGACCATTCACTAATTTAATAATTGATTAATGCAATCTCTGTTTTTTTTCCTTTTCTTTTTCCTTTCTTTTGTTTTTTCAAAGCACAACTTTTCACCCCAAAACCTTTTGGCATTTTTTTCTAGGGCATGTCACCACTTCCTACCTGAGAATTAACCATACAAATTGCAACAATAATAATTATGAAAAATGATTATAATATCTAATGAAGATAATATTGGATTACCTTCTCTCTGAATGTGCGATTCCATTGACAAGCCACGCTAGTGCAGGATGATTTTGTTAGGCCCAGTTTCACTGCTGCCTCCACTTTAAAAAGCACAGCAGCCACGTGGCTGCACACTTCCCCTAATCTGTAGAATGAAAAAGAAATAAGTTACCTTTTATGGTCCTCCGGAGGAGTGGTAAAGGTTCATCTGTCAATATGAAATAACTACTTACCCAGCCATGCAGGTACAATGTGCACAATGAACAGTGGCTTCCTTCTTTCGAAGACAAACCCATGCTTCGTGTGGTTTATCGTTTAGACGCTGAGATGGAATAACTTTTCCTTTAATGAAACAGAACGGTACATCTTCATCAATAGTGTGAAACCAGAGAGGCTTCACATGGCCGCTTAGAAAAAAATCATAAGCTTCCAGCGACTTGTATGCCTTCAAAGACTCCCTCGTGTAAATGCCTGGCGTGTCTATTAAATAAGTGTAGATATCACCGAACGTCAGATCAGGCCAGGAAAGGGGATCATTGTGCCATTCTTTCAATGCGTAAGGATCTGGAAGCATTATTTCTTCATTGCTGCGTCCTTTGTAGGTTAGTTTTGATTCGTAGCGTGACTTTGCAACACGGTCAAGGGCTGTAAAATATTCAGAGAGCCCTTTGACCTCTGACGACGCCATATCTTTTGCCAACCAACGCATTGCGCATGTGCTGAATATGACGTAATGTTTATCAACAGTGAGTATCGCTATACGGAGGATGAGAATGAAGACGTAACTTTATCACAGAAAAAAGTTATAAAAAGTGCTTGTTTGCTGGCGTGCTAGCAAAACAAGTAGCTACACAAAGTCTGTGTTATAACTTGAACCATATTGACATTATATTATATATTGTATATTTATCACTATCTGTGTTGTCTCGGCTAGAAAATTGCTATAATTTCGATGCAAGCGTGTGTTTGTTTTGTTTCGTTTTTTCTTTTTTCGGCAGATATCGGGTTTTAACTGACTGAATGCTGTGGAATTGAACAATAAACTCTTCCCGACTCCAACTTTACCTGTACTTGTACAGCTTGTAGCCACGCATGGCCTTGCAGTTGTAATTTTTCAATTTTCAAACAGTCGTATATTTGTGAGAACATGCAGACCAGTATTATCAGAAACTGAAAACTAACTGATGATTCTGATTTGATTTAATTGCTAGCAGTTACAACAGCATGGCCCGTGATATCTAATTTCTCTATATGGCAGCGACCTATCTACAACTATACATCAAAGGTTCCTGTGGGCCGTGAATCGGTTTTACATGGCTAAAAGTCACAATTACAGAAGCTGCCTATGGAGAGAACAGAATAATGTGTAAACTATTGATTAAATGTTCAGGGTCTCAGGTCCTTTCCGTGTCAAGGAAATCCATTCCAGTCATTTTGTACAGTTTTTCGCATTCCTCGTGTCCATCCAGGCCAAATATTCTGAGAAGGAAACCGTACCACTTCCATCTTTGTCCACAGCTTTCAGCACTCGAGCGATGTCTTCTTCGTGACATCTGTTCCCATCGGTGTTGCCCGAAGCCAACAAATCTCTGAACTCACCGCTGTCAATCACTCCGCTAGCGTCCTTGTCGTACTTTTTGAACTGGTCAGCTACTCTTCGGACAAAAGCGTAACGATTTTGATCGTCGACAACCTTGAAGCCTTTGCCCTTGCGAAACCACTCTGCGAGCTCAGAAAAAGAAACGCTCTTGCTTCCGTCCTTGTCAATCAGCATGAAGCAAACTTCTGCCTGCTTCTCGTCCAAGCCCATATCATCTTGTAGCATAGTTAAAATCTCGCCTTTTTCGAGGCATCCGCTACCATCTCTATCATATTTACAGAAAATGCTCCTGATAACGATCTCTGGGACATCTTCACGAAAGAGACTTTTTCCGGCCATGTTTTCAAAATCTGACTTCAAGTCAAAACATTGCATTCGTTAATTCACTCTCACAACAAGTGTCAGAGTCTTCTGTAAACTTCTAAGATATACATCTCCAAATTTGTGCCGTGTTTATTCGGTTCTCTGATCAGTTCCATTGCGAGGTTGATTAACATACAAGTGCCCGTTAATTCAGCCTAATTGACTCTCTGGGGACTCTATTCAGAAAAAGTAAAACAAATAATATAAAACCAGGTGCATTGAACAATATGTTCGCACCCGGAACAAAATAAAATACATTGAAGAGTCCTTAGTGAAACCAGTTGAGTGACACTCGGAAATATATTGCTTGTAACTTTAAGGGCTTCCCCTAACTTCCTTCTCTCTACCTGTTTCATATTGATTGCAGATAATGTATTTTTAACCATCGACTTACAATACACCAGGCTCAAACCGGCTGCAAATAATTACACCTTCTGTTGAGTTTTATTTTTATGGAAATGCAAATTTGGATTCGTCAGGCATCATAAATAATGAAACAAGGTTGAACAATATGTAGCGTTGCTCTCCCTGAGTGCATATCATAACCCAAGCAAAGGTTTCTGCAAGTTGTTTAAAGAGCTTGAATTAGAAAGTGTGAGAAATATGAAATTTGGTCAAAACGCAATTAAGAAACAAAATTAAACTTTCAGGGTGGAAAAATCTTCAGTTTAAACCTCTTGAGAGAATTCTATCTTTGACTAGAAAATTCCAGGTGATTCAGAAAATTATTTGGGTTCTGTCGTTGACTAAATTTGAGGGCTTGAGCATTCTATGATAACACATTTCTTTTTATTATATAAACACTAGTGAAATACCAGGATTTTTGCTTAAGTTATTTAAAAGTCATCTTCATCGCGGACAGCAGTGAAGATACTATTTTTATCTTCAAAATATCACCATTGTCATGGTTACATAATAACTTAAGCTGCACTTAGGTGTGTTGCTCTGTAATCGAAACATCATCGGATCTTCCTCGCATATCTTCGGTTATCTTCGGAAATCTTTGGAAATTTTCGGGAAATTTTCGGAAACGTTTTGACTGGCCTTCGGACAACTTTTGGAGAATCTCAGGAGATCTTCGGAAAGTGTTTTACGGATACGGATTTTATCTTCTCGTGTTCAACTCGATATCGGCACGAAAGACCGTGTTAGACCACATATCCAAACACGAGAAGAGAGTGGAAAATGCGACTCACAGCGAAGTATTTTTAACAATATTCGAGGTTTTTGGAAATGTAGTCAAACACTGTTCTGAGTGTTTGATATATCTTCTCAATAGAGAAGATACATGTATATCAAACAGGGGCGAGCTGCTTTGTCGCTACCCCGCGTAGCGACAAAGCAGCTTTATCCTATAGTTTTTTTAGTTGAGGATATAATGAGTTTACTCTTTTGTGGAGATGTCGGTTGGAAGGAAAAAGCTGTGTTCACGCTTACTTAGCGTTATAACCCATAATAAGGCCTTTGCAGCTAAGCCATCACGTGACCTACTTTTAAAAAAAATTATGGGCTATAACTTAAAAACGATAGGCGTGGAAAAAGCCGGTCTGAAATAGAAAAATGGCTAGGTTTGAGGCCCCTGGCATTAAAGGATGAAATTTTAAGACGGTTTGAAGTTTGATAAAATTAAGAAGATTATTTGTATGAAAACGTTGTTGGAGAGCAAGCCCTTGCTCTCCAGCAGCATTTTTCATAGTCTTCTATTAGATTTTCCGAAAATTCAAACTGTCGTATGAACTTACTGTTTAATGCCAGGGGCTTCAAACTTGGCCATTTTGGTGTTTTCGACACGCTCTTTCTACTTCTGATATTCTTTAAGTTACAACCCATAATGTATTTTTTTAGTAAACAGTTGGCCACGTGACCCCAGCTGATAAAGGCCTATTCCACAAAACCAAGAAGCTAGATGCGATTTTGTGCGCCTAGGAGAATGTACGTGTGGGGGCATTTTAAACTTCGGGATATATATTGTCCACCACGGAACACCCCCTTTCCTTCCCAATTTTGGAAAAGGAGTTCATTACTCGGTGATTCTGAAACTTTTAGCATCTTTTCATTAAAAAAATTGATGTTCAATTAGGACGAAAGACCAATGCAAAATTTCAACACTCCTTCACCCAAGTTGGGGATATGAATTTTCCTTGTACGCCCGAGAGTTAAGATGAATGGAAGAGATAAGAACCAGGTATTTCTAAACGGAAGATACGGGAAGATACCTGACTCTATATGAAATGTGATGTTTTAATTAAATAAAAAAATTGCATTCTTTAGAGAGGAAGTCACATCAGCCTTAGTTGGTATTCATGCCGGTCCTCCATTCTGGTCGAATTAGAATTTGGAGATGTTGGTTTTGCGGAGGGAGAAAAACCGGAGAACCCGGAGAAAAACCCTCGGAGCAAGAAGAAGAAGAAGATACTTTTATTTGACTAGGGTAACTCCTTCAGTTAAAACAACTGTTATCATTAGAGGCCCTAGATAATAAAAACTAATATATAAATAACAATAGTAATTACTAATATGAAATAAGAAAGTTAAAAATATGATCACAATGTAGAATACGGTTTCTAAAAAACGCTAAAAGTTACGATTAAAAAGTTACAAATTACGATTAAAAACTGTACAACCATGATAATAAAAAGCCTTTTTTGTGCCCTCTAATTTAATGGTGGGCAGACAGAGACGATCGCTTTGCCGCGTCCTTCTAGGTAAAACGTCTCTATTAAAATAAAAATAGTCCATTAAAAATTGCGGGCAGCGCTTATTTAAACACTTCTTAACTAGTTTAAGTACATGGGTCTCGCGTCTTAACTCCAGGGAAACATAACCAAGATGATCTAGCGCATCGTCACTGCTGTCAGTTTGCATGATTATCCGTGCCGCGCGTCTCTGCAACCTCTCTATCCTATGAGTATTCGAAAGTCCACAACAGTTCCAAACGGAATCGCAGTAGTCAATTACAGGAAGAATAAATGATTTGTAGATTGTATTAGCAGTATACATGCTAATGTTCCTCCTGGTGCGAGCAAGGCGAGAACCAACAACAAACTCAACCCACATATGACACTGGGCCGGAATCGAACCCGGGACACATTGGTGGGAGGCGAGCGCTCTCACCACTGCGCCACCTCTCTATGAACGAGTCCAGAGCAAACGTGATGGAGACACGAGTCAGTTTTTGAAGTTTATTTATCTATAAGGAATCAGTAGCATTCTGAATAACTCTTGCTTAATGTTATCACTTCTTTTGAGAATAAGCTGCCGTTATCTCAGTCGTATAGAATATTTTCTTATGATTCCAAAGAATTTTTGTTGTTGTGTCTTTTATTCAATTTTTATTCAATCAACATTTCTCCTCAGTCGAAAAAAATGCACGTTAACCCATTTCGCAAAAGAAGCTCTATATATATAACAATTATTCCATGAGCCCGAGTTGGATATGAAGTGATAAAATAACCAACGAGCGCGTAGCTATTTGTACTCGCCTCATTCCTCCCGGCCGCGTGAGTTCAAAACCTTGGCAAGTCAGAATTTTGGGAAAAGAAATCGTTGGATAATAAATCTCTTATTAGACGTTTTGGTGTGTAGTATCGCTGTATATTTTTACTCGTTGTTTGTATTTTGACTCGCCCTACGGGCTCGTCAAAATACAAACATAGGGCGAGTCAAAATACAAACAACGAGTAAAAATATACAGCGATACTACACACAAAAACGTCTAATAAGATATATGTATTCTTTGATATAAAAAATTGCTTTAAAATAATGGTACATACATATTAAGGTAGAAAATCACCAGAGGCCAGTTCCAAAAAAAAAATAACAGTAAAATAAAGAAACAAGTTAGATTAATGATTAAGAAAGATTGAGAAAACAAAATGAAAGCCTCAGAATAAATTTCGACCGAATGTGAAGTAAGGTTTGAGATTTATAGAAAGATGTAGGTATTCTAACTGGAGAAGTTTTGTGACTTTTAAATTATTTGTGTGGCCTGAGAAATAGCTGTTTAAGATTCTCAGCGAAAGCTCTCTTCCGTTCATTAAGATTACCGTAATTAAGATAAAACTTGATAAAATTCGACACCAAGACCGGTGTGGGAAGACAAAAGAAGATTATGCCACTCATCGCACAAAACGAACCCACAAATTTCCCCATGGGGGTGAGGGGAGTCACGTCCCCGTACCCTACCCCTGTCATGGTGATCACAGTCCACCAGAAGGCATCTGGAATACTCGGTATGTTAGAACCTCCCTCAGCGTAGAATATAGCACTGGAGAATATAATCACGGACACTGCAAAGCAAAATCCCAACGTCTTGAGTTGCTCAAAGCTGGAGCATAATGTACAGACTAATAACTTGATAGCATCGCTGTATCGTGAGAGCTTGAAGACACGTAAAACGCGAAACAGTCTTATAGCGCGCAACACGGCGAACGAACGAACTTCAGCGGTGCTCTGTTGAAACGCTAAGGTTACGTAAAATGGAAAGATGGCAAGAACGTCTAATACTCCCATTGCAGACTTGACGAAATTCCAAACAACTGGCGCCGAATACAGGCGAACAAAATACTCGATTGTAAACCACGCTACAAAAACGCCTTCCATTACGAACCAGTAATCTACAGTTGGGTTTTTGTGCTCTTCGAGAATATACTTGCCGTCTTTGCTGATGTTTTGATATGTGATGCGTGGCTCGATCGCCAGCTGTGGAATAGTTTCGATGCAGAACACAACAGTGGAGAACATTATGACAAAAATCGACCACAGCGCAAGCGCGCGAGCGGTTTGGGAAGATCGCGGAAATTCAAACCATAACCACAGTTTTCGTTTGTGTGGGCTGAGTGGCAAAATTTCCTCTACATCTTCGTGTGTACTTGCTAGATCGTCACAGAGGATTGAAAAGTAATTGCTGGATAAACCGTAAAATTCGACTTCTTCCAAAAATGTCTCCTCGCTGACAGTATCTGGTTTGGCCAGAATGCCGCGTGATTGGTAGAAAAACAAAATGGCGTCGAACGACGGTTTGTCTCGCGCGAAGACGTATTCGCCTTCCAACGAGCTATAATATTCTCGTCGTCTCGTCGGAGAGCCGAGCAACGTCTCCGGATAATTTTCCAAGGTCTCTTCGTATGTTTCAAAACGCATACCGCTGACGTTGATGATTATTCGCGGGCTTGTATAGGCTGGGATATAAGTTGAGATTTGACTTTGAACTCTTCGCGGTCGTGGTGTTTGTAAAGGAGGTAGATTGATTGCAGCGTTGTACGCCTTAAGCATTATACGGTTTTCTCAGTGTTGTGAGCTTGTTTAGATACTGAGGATGATGACTCTGCGCTTTTGTTTTCTTCATTAGATACGGTGTTATGCATTCCTTATAGCCCGCCACCCACAAAGGCGTCTAGACCGCACATAGCACTGAAAAGACCCCCGAGTGGGTCCGGGGTCGAATGTTTGTGAGTAAGGTCAGCATCATTGTCGCACAGAATGTTCCAGTGGCAACAAGCAACGGTGGATAAAGTTAACTGAAAGGAAATAAACAGCGTGAAATTATAGTCTGTATTATGCGTTGGCGGAAAAAACACTGATGTCTTCATATGCAAATTAAACAAGTTATTAAGCAACAAATTTTATATATCTTCAAGACATCTACCCCAACTTGAGATGTAGTAACTGTTGAAATCATATTTTTACCTCCTGCGTTCTTCACTGGAATTAAGAATTTAAATTGATCTTTAGAATTGTAATCGTAATGTAAAACGTAATGTGTTCCATCAAGCGGCTCGTCAAAACACTGCTATTTCAGTGTTTTGGCGTCTCGGCTTGAAATGAAACGATTAAAAATCATGGGATAGCTAAATTAGATCTTCAGAGTGAGACTTCGGAGAAACAGCTGAATTTCTAAACAGACTTTCAAAGAAACGAATATTTTAGTGTATGGAAAAGTAAATTGTCGAGAAACAACCAAATACTTACCTTAAGTTTATTTTTAACAGTCTGAATTTGGACATTTCCTTTAACTATCTTATTTCTCAGATTAATATATCTATGTTTTCTCTTAGGGCTCTACCCAAGCTTACTTTTCAAATATTCTGAGCTAAAATTTGCTTCTATTTTTCTTTGCTGTGTGTGGTGAAATAAAAATTGAAAGCATGAAACAAAGAGAAATATTGGCTATGTTTGCATAATTGACTGGACAGCTCTAACATAACGTCAAATCATTCTCAGCTGTATACGTTATTTTATTTACGATCATTTTCCAATTAATCTTACCATCCAATGTCATCTTGACTTGTGATATGTCTTAGCTAAGACATGCACATGTTATAAATTAAGACAAATGACAAAATATGACAATAAAACCTGGGCATTAGTACAATGTTTTCATCTGGAATTCACGCAAACAGCATATTTCTCAGACAGGTAACTCGTTAAGATAAATGCAGAACGCGTCAGCAGACAAAATTGATTGCCTTTTTTACTGCTTTTTTTTTACCAAGCTAAGGTGGTAAGTGAGATTAAAAAGAAATTTTCGTTGGATGAATTTTAATTTTTTTTTCTCAATTATATGCGGCTCGATAAAAGAAACTTGTTGCCATGAGCGACGGTTGTATGCAAGATCTCTTTCTTGTCAGCTTTCCAGTTTACTTTATTTTTAACTTGCGCTATGCGTCGTTGGAATAAATATAGACCTCTCCTACAGATAATGCACAGATTATGCTATACAACGGTTTTTTCTGCATGTCGGTCTCCAATAATACCACATTCGCCGGGAATTGTCAACCGCAAATTAGAACCACGTAAATAGCAGGTCTTAAATTATAACCTGGCTAGGGAAAAACCACACTTCCAGCTAAGCGAGTTAGTATACAGATTTCACACCGAAATGAATCGAAACCTATATTTTGAAGTTGATTGGACTGTTTCTACTTTCGTATAGTAACTCACGGAAAATATCGACGCATTGTGCGGAACAGAACAACACTGACTTTTTCCCCTTATGTTATTTAAGATGTCTCTTTTTCCACTAATTATAATTCAACGTGGGTTTGTTGTGTAAACTAGCCTTTCCTCAAAGACAAAGAAAGTGCTAAACACTGTCTGTTTGGAAACGTTAGCGTAGAATGAATAAATTACATACTATATTTTGACCGCGAAAATTGTGTCAGGAATTCAATTATATGCATGTTGAGTTAAAATCGCGCGTTCAGTGTAGGCACAGTAAGAATGCTATGGCTTTTTTAAGCACGATGACCTTGGAAGAAACTCCTCGTGTGTTCGTCTATTCACTCCAGATATTATAAATATAAAGTTTATTCGGCGATTACAGGTAAAACACACTGCGTGTTACCAATGATAACATCCCACGTTTTGAAAATAAGAAGAAAGTCGATGAACTGATTAAAACTTAAGTTGCCGTTCATATTTGTATCAATTTTCCTACGAAAGAAGGATAAAGAAAATTTTTGAGCTCTAATCTAGGTTAGAAATAAACGCAAACAATGATACTTTAATTAACATTCTACGAATACATTTAAAGGTGTAAACTCATGAAGGTTAAGAACCCTGATGCACTATATATGATGTAAAACAGTTTTGAAATGATTCGAGAGTATCAAATAACACCAAGCTAGAATCTGATTTCAATTCTTAGAAACTTAAACATTAAACTGACAATACAAGCACTAGAATGCATTAGGAAGCTTTCGAAACAACGACAAGATGTTTGTAAATTTATCTCTTTAAAACGACCTGTCAAGCTTTATATTATTATTATTATTATTTCTTATTACTATTTTATTTGTTATATATATGTAAAAGACAGCTTAAAAAATCGAAAGCATGTTTCAGGGTCTTGAAGGTTAAAAAAATACGTAAATATTCAACTCGTTAGTTAAGCTTGCAAGTAGGTAAAATATAATGTACGAGTGCCAGTAGTTTTCTTTCTTAAGCCGAGCGTGGTCAAACAAAGACGCCGGCCAACTCATCGATGTACAGAAATAAACTCACAAAACTCACAAAACTCACAAATTACTAAAACTTCTACGGCTTTTTATACAATAGGAAACTAAAACTTTGCACAAGAATTTCCGCAACTGCCATAAACGAGCCACACAACACCGAGCATATAAAAGAAAAGAAAATTCTTGAGACAAAAAAACGGTTGTTTTCCCAAATTTGATCAGAAATAGGGACGATCGAAATTGAAAATCGTCAACTCATGTGAGTACAAACGGCTGTTTCGAACGATTCAGCGACCAGCACGAGCGGGTTTTTTTTTTACTGTTCGTGACTACACCAGGAATAATTATCTTAATTATGATATGTTTAGGGAACGTGGTCGAGAACAAGCTATTAAACTAGGCCGAGAATGTGTTCCGAAGCGGGGTAGTTCCTGTATTGATAACTTAATATTCACCCAACAACGAAAATGCTAGTAAAGACACACTCAAATTAAAACACAAACTAATCAAGGATCTTCAATGACCGCCAATTTTCTCGGTGTACACACAACCGTGGCGATAAAATTGATTTGTACTTTAAAACAGTCTAATCCACGGGATTTGTGTGTTAAATCTTCAACGCTGTACGCAAGTACTTCGCTGAAAGCGGAAAATAAGCTGAGAAAGTCAATAAATTAAGCTGGCTTACCTTAGGCGGCAGCGTTCTTGAAATGTATCACCTCGGAGTGCGCGTTGCGGATTAGACGGCGTTTAATTGAGGTTTATTGTGTAACCTTTCCAGCAGCGAGAATACTTCTTAAAAATCCTAGCACGATTCCGCTTGATTCCGAAACAAACAGGGTCGATTTTTTATCACGTCCAATTTGCCCATTCAGAAAACGTAAACAGAAGGAAACCAGTGAAAAGCTTCGTAATTGATAAGAGAAATAATGACACGCGCATAGTGTTTACAAATTTAACTTCAAACACAAGCCCCAACGACATCTTCGCGGTGACGTCACACAGACAGGTGTTCTGCCGACATTAACACTTAAGGAAAGATGATTAAAAGAGTAATATTTCAAGCTTTTAAGCAGGTAACTTTGGCGTTGAAGTGCCCGTCAGTTTTGCCGTTCTTCAAAGGCGTCGTTTGGTCTGACATCGTTATTTTAAAACAACAAGGAGTAGCCAGCTAGGAGATCTGTTCAAAACCTAAACTCGCAATTAAGAGAAGTGTAAATGTTTCCAAGTATCGAAAATATAAATATTTTGACTTTTTATTGACCTTACTATTGAACCGAAACGTTGCTTAAAAGTGAGTGATATTAATAATCAGGGAAACACATGTTACGAGAACGGGAACGGCAAAAATTTGGCAGGTTTAGTCTTAGATGAAAATCAGTATAAGAATCTATTTTATCTCTTCGTATTTGCGTACTGGCGATAATGCGTCAAAGAGTACAACGGCAATATTTTTCAGCTAAATTTATCGTGTCACAATCAATGCAAATATCATTAAAAAATTCAAGAACGGGTCTTTTAAAGAACATAGCTCATTTAAAGAGTCACTATGATGTCCATAATTTCAATGAGGAAAAAAGCCAAAAGATAACCAGCTCACTGACAGAATCGTAAAACTATAAGGGTCTAGCTGTCAAACGTTACTAAATATTAAGTGCCTTGTAGCTACGAGGGGGCTATCATAATGAGTTGCGCATGCCAAGGTTACGATGGCGTTTCTAGGGCGTTCTGTCCTTATAGGAAAGTATTTAACGATTATTGGACGTATTTGAGCAGAATATTGTAATTCGTTAGTGGCGAGCAGGTCACATTTGCCGAGGCCGAAAGTTTAGGCAAATAATTGATTTGCAAAACACTGACAAATCACGATATTTTGAGACAGCCGAGTTCAATGATTGATTTATCATTCGATCACGAAGTTTGTATTTAAATCGCTCTCTGACTACCCAAGGAAGCGATCTACCATTTTTCACACAAGAGCGTGATTACAATGCTCATAAGCAGAATATTACTTGAAGACGGTACTACGCATGAGCAGACCATTATTAGTAGACAGTTATTTACAGATCACGTGGTAGGCTTTCGGCCAATGAAAATGAAAAAACAAAACAAGAAAAAACGCATAGAATGATAATATTAAATATTGATTACAATTTGTTCTCCGTTCCGCCCCTTAGCCTCGATGTGATTTCTTTTGTTCCCCTAGCTAAGCTTCAGAACCAAGTTGGAATTTTAATATATCGAAAGTGTTTTTTTTAACACTGTGATAATAAGTCCCTTATACATTTTATCCAGGCCCAGATTAGCTGAATTCGTCCATCAGCCATTACATAGCCTTTGGACGAAACATATTGAAATTTTAAAATAGATATCCTTCGGCGTGTTCCATAAGATGCTATTTTTATTGACAACTATGACGTCACAAGATCTCCATCATGGATTCCCCTTTTTGGCTATCAATATTTTCTCGGAAAAATTATGTCAATTAATATAAATTAAACAAAAAAGATACTAGAATGCAAAAACAAGATGTATGTTCTGCAGTGTTGCTCTGTCGGACTGGAGAAGGGAAACAAAATATTGAATAGGGATGTCCTAAGTGACCATCATGTCAAATGTCAATTGTCAAATGTTTGTTTATAGTGGAACATGCACTTAGCTACATCAAGTTAGTTTACAGGCATGCCACTCAAACAGCTGAAACAAATAATTCAAATTAAACATAACATTGTTAAGAATCCCAACTGGTCGGAGGCAGACCAGTTGGCTATTTACAAGTGTGGCCGAGGATTTGAACTCGGGCGTTCCGTGAAACAAATCTAGCTAGTGGCCAGAGCGGGACTCGAACCCGGGACCGCTGGATTGCGAGTCCGACGCGCTGACCACTCGGCCACGCTGCCTCCCTCTCATCGGAGTTCATTGGTAAAAACGTTCGAGTCACGAGGCCAATTTTGATTCAAGCTAGATTTTTTTGGTCTTTTGGTTTTAATTTTAGAGGTACAAGAACAGCACAAGGCTTGACTCTTTTTCACTGCTGAATGCGATAGTTAATTATAACATAGCCTTAGCGAAGCGCGCGT